>JANTPZ010094804.1:0-14871 GCA_025593235.1 Vachellia pachyceras | reverse complement strand
CGGCGAAGGAAATGGGTAATGTTGAGGCGAGGAAGAAGATTGAGAGGAGAGTAGAGAAGAATGATTGCATATTTGTGAAGTTATCAAAGCAAAGGTGTCGAGCGAGGGAGAGATATAGTGAGAAGAGAGTGAGTATGGTGGAGACTTTGTTTGGGAATGGAGAAAGAAAGTAGGGAACAGGAAAGGTGGGGCGGAGAAAAAGAGCAGAGAAAGTAGCAAAGGCTTTTCAAAGCCAGGAGATGGAGAGCTTTAATCATGATTCAAGATGGTGAAAAGGGGGGAAAGGATTTTGTGAGGAATTCAAAGGGGGTTACTTTTTATTTTTACTTTGGTTTTTTATCAGGGGATGATAATCATGAAGGGATTGATTAGAATGGAATAACATGGTGTTAAAAGAAACTTTAAACAAAGGGAAATGGTGGGGTGAAATTAAATCTCGGTACACGTGAGAGAAAAAGTGCCTCCATAATTCCCCCACAAAGCCGAATCCCTCCTTAATCAATTATTTATCTCCAAATCTATGTCGTTGATGTATTTTTTTAATCTGGTTTAAATTTATAAGTAATTATATAAGAATAATTTTATTTTAATTGATGTAAACGTGATTTTTGAACATTTTTTATAATTAGGTATTATATTCCATGTGCCCATTTCTTATGGAAATCCGGCTTAAATTAATGGATCATGATAGTTAAGTAAAATGCATCTTTCCTTTTCCTTTTAATCCGGAATGGTGAAGGAAATGCATGTGGCCAGAGATATTATCTAATCTTTACACTATCTATGTTTAGAAATCTGATGGGAGAAAAAAATTTACGGATTCCGAGATATTTACAGCTTTCAAGATGCTTTTACTGATTCCAAAATGTTTTTTGTCTTGACTTATGTGTCCGTTGAGAAAAAGGAATTCCCAAACATGTATATCTACTTGGATCCAATATGCTCAGGGTGTATGAAAATTGACAACTAATTATTTTTCGTGAAACAATAACGTTTTCCTTTCCTATTCTCTTTTATAAAAGATAATAAAAGGTTTTTTTGGTCCACCAACTTCAACTTACAATTTGGAAGTTTGGTATGTAGCACCCTTTAAAATGACAGAAGACCTGTGACAAGTTCAATTCAATGCATCTGGGTTTCATCTTGACTGTAATTTGATTACCATATTCAGAGGTTGCGGACTGTAACGCTGGGAAAATAACAAGGTTCAAAAGTGAGGTTTGAAGGATGTATGATAGGATTTGTACAGGAAAAAAAGAAAAGGAAGGAACGTAGCTGCTAGGTATTGGCATGTCAAATGTCCAATTAGCTTGACCTCTTTTAATCTACTCCAGTTGTGTTTATATTCTTAAATATATACACACACACATATTGACCATGTAAATGAGAGGGAGATAGAGAGAGAGAGGGAGAGTTTCTTGTGATTGGAGAAGAGCGAGTGGATGTGATAAGTAATTAGGGGATAGAGAGTAGAGATTCCTTTCGATAAGAAAAGGGGTGTCTCAGAATTTGGCAGCTTGTGATCTTCTTTGTTCTGATGTTCATTATCTTTGTGATCTCATTTCTCTGCTTGCTTGCTTGCTTCTTTTTCTGGAATAAGTGCGTGGATGTGTGTGCTCGTGCCCCCATTACAATATTTAAAATGCTCATTATCGGTTTGATTAGTGGGAATTAGCGTCTCGCTTTTCTGCTTTATCAATCAATCTTGGCATCCATTAAAAATATATGTGATCTACTTTCTAATTCACTGTACTCACTTTCAAAAGTTTTTATTTAAAACTTAATTAATTTATTTGGGAAGGCATAGGTGTGGTGCCGTGTTGTGTATGCATTCTATATGTATGTCGGAAAATGAGTTTATGGCTTCTGACAAGAATTTACAGAATCCTGAAAGAATTTATGGATTTCGAGATGATGTTTATGGATTGCAATATATTTTTATAAATTATGATATACTTTTTATCTTAATTTATGTGTACCGTTTAAAAAAAGTTTTCTCAAACAACCCCAAGTCTTTTTATTTTTTTGTTGACCTGAAATCCATTTTTAGTCCTCGGAAGCTGTAATCGTTTGACTTCGTGCAGTTGCCTGCCTCTTCCAGGCTTAGACGGAGATTTTCACCTTTTTGCTCCCTGCCTTCAAAGGTCTCGTAAATCACAGCAAAAACAACTCTAGATATCAACAAATAGCTATTTGGTGTAGTGAGAACTGAGAAGGATTATATTTTTGTGTGACATAAATTAATAATTTGAAACTTAAGAATAAATCCCTTCTCATATGAACAAGTGGTCGTGTACAATACAGAGATGGTCACATCTAAAATTGCCAAAGTTTTTCATTCACGGAAGACAAACTCTTTACAGTAGGTGAATTGTTCATCGGTTCTTGTGTGTGATATTTTAACCTCAGTAAGTACAGTGTGTGAGTGAAACAAACAGAGAATGGTTGGGCATTTTGAACCAGGGACAAAGATACCAGTTACAAGCATCCAAAACCAGAGGATTCACTTGGGTGCATCATACCCTACTTTTTTACTATAGGACAAAGACAAGGCAAGAGGTGAACGGAGATTGTTGATGACAAATGGAAAGCGTCAATGGAAAAGGGAGCTCTGGGAAAAGCTTCCAACAGCCCTCTCTTTCTCTGGCCCCAATGTTTCTCTGGGTCCCCCAACCTTCAAATAATGTGTTTTTGGTGCTGTGTCCTTCAAAAGGAAACTCCCTCCCCTCCTTCCACCTTTCTCAGCCTAATTACTGTTAGGATTAGGTTTTCACAGGACGCGGTTAGGTTAGGGTTAGTAACGTCGTTGGTAATTGAGCTCTCTCTTTATGTACGTAAACAATAAAAAAGGTGTAAGCCAAAAAGGTGCAATCATAGCGTCTAACAAGCCCGCCCCAAGGGTCCCGATTGTATCGCGTCGCGTCCCTTCATACCCTCGCCTGGTTTTGGCTTATTCGGTTCTTCCTCTTCTTCTGTTTTTCATATCATGGCTGCGACGTTTCAACACCTATCTTCTCAATGACGATCTCAGCCAAGTTGGCCGGAGAGGTGGTCTCACAAATATGGTAATCAATCATGTTTCGGTGAATTCAATTATAAAAGATAACAAGCTATATGGCGAACACTATTGCTTAATGTGGTGGAATTAGAAATTGAATTCATTTATGGTATAGTGGAATTGTGAGTGGAATTAAAAATAGAAATGAAATTTAAAATAGGTAGAAATGATTTTCATGACGCAACCCATACAATTGTATTCAATTTTATGGAATTGATTTTTTATCTCTCCTTTTTTTTCTATATCGGCATCCATTTCCATCAAAATCAATTCTAGCGTACTAAACAAGCAATAGTAGTCTCATGGTTGTTTTACTCCTTATGAGATTAAGAGGCCTTGTTTTTGTTTTATATTTACAATTTGTTGAAAAGTTGAAATGATTAGGTAATGAGGGGATGGCAACTCGGAAGTGAATGGGACGTTGTTGGAGGAAGAAGTGGAACACTTTAATCCAAACCGGACACCACTCACCTCATCTCTTTATCTTTTTCTTAAACAAAAATAATAACTTTTTCCATGTAAACTTCTTTTTCATTAAGCACACTTATTATTTTATTGAATTCAATTTCAGTTGATGTACTGCCAAATACTTAAATATGAAGACATTTTTAATGGGAATTTAAATATCAGTTAACTATTGAGATGGACTAATTCATTCCACTAGATTCAATCATGGTTGATATGTTTCATGATATATTTTTTTTATAAACCATCCGGTATTCTAAGATATCATGGGTTCATTACCCGCTACAAACTAATTCGGACCCCCGCGAGGAGACCTTAAGGTGGTAGCGAGGTACCGATGGGTTAAATTCTTTAAAGTTGTGTTAATTATCGCGGCTGCCACTCCCCAGAGTTCGAACCCTCACCTTGAGGAATGCTTATGTTTCATGATATATGGTATTAGGCTTTACGAGCTTAAATCAATCGGGCCAATGAATAAGTATTTGGGCCAACAATTTACTGACCGTAGTCTAAACAGCCGTTAACCCCAAGGTGGGCCTCTGGCATTGGGACCACTCTTAAATTGAAACAGCAAACCGAATTTGTACCCAAAAAAGAAACAGTAAACCGAACCCGCACCGTAGAAAATAGAGAAGCCATCGTTTTTTATCTTTTAAATGGGAAGTTCAATTACGTTTAAACTTGCCATGGAAAAGGACACATTAAATGTGAAGCCATCGTTGAATGTGAGATTCCATTTGATCACCAAAGAAAAAAAGACAGAGAGTGAGTGGCTTTAACTGTAAGATACTACTGTAAAGGAGTCTAAAAGTGAGTGGCTTTAATTATAAGATACTGTAAAGGAGTCTAAAATTAAGTCTCAGTAATATTTTCTTGAGGACTAGGAAGAAAGAAGCCAACATTATTCCATATTCACAGGCATCAACAACTTCATCTACCTCTGAAAGGAGAAGTGTATAACGTGTTCGAAGGCTCTTTTCTCCAGTTGACGTACTGTTGGTTCTGCTTTTATGGATGATTGAAGAACAAGATTTAAGCTTACGTGAAGGAAAAATTGGCATGCAAAGAGAATGGATCACTTTTCTTCGGCTCCTAATAATGTTAAATTGACGATGATGAGCCTTTCAAAAGACGGCTTCAGTGCAAAAGAAGCTTCTTTTTTCCGTGGGCGGCAGAGAAGGCCAATAATGGAACAAGACGCGCGCCAAGCACATCATCATGATGAATAGTCGAAGACCATAGAGAGATGACATCAAAATCAAATACCATAATTAGGAATATGAGGTGTGAGTTTCCCAGTGTTGCGTATCTTAGTGAGACACGGTCTTATACGTTAAGCTTGTGAAGGAAGTTCAGAGCAAATATTCAAACCTAACTGATGGGAGCTGCTAATAATATCGTTGAAAGACAACACACATTGGTTCCTGAAGGAATCGTTAAGTTGATTATGTCACCCTGTCGTATTTAGAGCGTAATATACGCTTCAGGATTAGCACGAGCCTGGTATATATGTCTCAGTTTGCTTCCGAGTTTTCAACTTAATTTGGACAGGCGCCATTTCTCATCAGCTCACAGCTAGAGCAAGTCAAGAAGTGAACGAGAGGCACACTTAAGCCACGTGTCTCATCCCATTTGCTGGACGTGTGATGACTCCATTATATTTATGCACTTTTTGCCCCGAACATAAAAAGAAGTCCCCACATTTTGACTTAACCATCCTTTCACTAATAAATGCCACGCATGACAATTCTATGCTTCATGGATAGCACTCTCTATGAACATATATCGGACTTGTAATGAAAACATCTT
This sequence comes from Vachellia pachyceras, assembly GCA_025593235.1. Lineage (NCBI taxonomy): Eukaryota > Viridiplantae > Streptophyta > Magnoliopsida > Fabales > Fabaceae > Vachellia > Vachellia pachyceras. The sequence continues at coordinate 9,539 of JANTPZ010094804.1, read as the reverse complement.
TGTTATAGACAAAAACTCAAACGAATGGCCCAATTCCAATAGACGGAAGGGTCTTTTAATTAAACTTATAAACTTCACTACACTTATTACATGTTTGCTTGATTGATCATATGATAATTGCCTCCACTTTACTTGGAACACGCTTTCATGGCTTGAAATCTCCTCAACATATATCGAAAAGGCTAACTTTTTATGAGCTGTGTCCTCCAGAGATGTGAGAATCCCCTACGTACCGTGGGCGTGGAACGAATCCACCATAGGCAGCACGTCAAAAGGGAAACAAAGGATAGGAGATTCGTTCTGATATGTGAATACAGAGGGCAGCCCTGTTGTCCCAAAACGAGAGGAGTGTAATTTGTAAATATGAAAAGTCAACAACTTCGTCGGTTTCGAAAAATAATAGAAAGGGGCGAAGGAGTAATCACGATAAAAAGGGTGGTTTTGTTTTCCCACATTCACCGACAGAAGAAAATCAAGGACAGGCACGTGTTTTAGCTTTATCATTTGTGTGGCTATCGTCCTCGAAATTGAATGCTTCATCGTCATAAAGCCCAAAAAAGTGGCATGTGAAGACAAAAACGTACTTTTTGCGGTTTGAATAATGATGTCAAAAGTTTGACCTTCAGAGCCTTAACTCCCGAATCAAATTTGGTAATGAGTAATGACAGCTCCAGGGTTAAGATTTAATTTTTTGTTTTTATGAAAAAATTTATTTTAATAAATATAAAATTTAAAAGTAAAATTAATCTTTTAACTATCATATTTTTAAATAATACTTTTTATAAAATATTGCTGGTTTTAAAAGAATCAGATTTACACTGTCAAAATTTAAATCTGGATGAAGATCAGGGGAGATCATCATTTTGAATACCCTGATCAGGTCCGGTGGCTTATGTCTTCTTCTTGGCGTGTCACTTTTCATTACATGTGGACAGCAGAGAAACAACAAAGAAGGAAGAAGCTCGGTAATGCCATATATTGGATGAAGATGATGACCACCGCCACTAAGTGCACCATCTTTATTCATTCAAACACTGTGACTTTATTGAAAAGCATGATTAATAACTTTCAGATATTATTTTAGGCACAGTTACACTTCCTGTCACTGTTCATTCCACAGCTTCATTCGGCCCTTTAATTATGAAAAGCATGTGATTCATTAGCTTCTCACTCATGCAATTCATGTAAATAAATTTAAAATTTTTGCTAACTTTTATAGAAAGCTAATTCATTTTCATCAACTTATGCTTAGTTTTGGTGAAAATACTAAAAATGTTTTATAAGTATAACATGAAGGAATATTCTTTTCATTCTATTTATATTAACAAGTTATTTAACATGTTTTATAGAAATTAAATTTTTTTAAATATAACTGATTTTGCCTAAAACTTTAATAACTTGTATAAACATATACTATACTCTTAAATATACAAAGTATATATAATAAATGGAGGGTAAAATTATATATTTGTATAAAAAATAATGATGTAACTTATAAATATGATTAAAAAACTCTTCTCATTATCTTACAAACAAGATCCAAGTATTAAAGATTAGAAGGAGCGAGGAATATAATATTAATAGTGGGGTCCTTAATTAATTGAGGGGGTAAAGTATTAAGGATTCTGCATTCATTGAAGAGATAGTAGTGAGCATTTAGTGATGGATGCTCACTAATGAGCTCTTGAATAATTTGCCTAGCAGGCAATTGAGCTCTTTCTGGAGCTTTGACTTATTCAACAAACCCGTAATGTGACACAAAGCCAACTTTCTTCTTCCAATCGCCTTTTACTGTAGAGGGTTTTGAAAGCGAACCCTTAATTTGCTTGCCATTTTAAGCACGTGAACATGTATTTTGCAGTAGCCTTAAAAGAAATGAAAGGGAAAAAAAATAGAAAATGCCTCACCCCACTGTTGAAAGTATTGTAAACAAGAATAAATTGAGAAGTGGAAGAAGAAAATGAATGTATTATAACAAACCCATATGGGTACAACAATTATCTTCCCTCTTTGAGGGAGATGAACTAACCCCATTTTGGGGACTCTTGAAGTTGGAGACCCAAGTTATCCTCCCCTTCTTTAGACTTTGGTGGGGAATCTCCATCCTCTCACCTTATGGTGAAGATCATTTTAATCTCACACATATTTCATTACATGATGACCCCTTATATAGACTTTTGGGTCATTAACTAACTAAGTGATTAACTCTAATCACTTTAATTAACTCATACTTCTAACACCCCCGCTCAAGTTGACACCCTTTAACTCTAGGTGCTCAACTTGCTAATGCAAAAAATTACAAGGGAGTGAAGTGAGTTAAACTATACAATTTGATTCATACAACAATACAAACATTTCTTGATTATCTTCTTCTCACTAAAGAACACTTTCATCTGCCTCAAGAAGTCACCTTTGGTCCGTGATATTTTTGACAATGAGAAACCTTCAAATGGAACATCAAAATTATTATAACCTGCAGCATTTTTTAGACGCTGCAAGCTTTGAACCATTCCTTCTTGTGCGAAAGTTGCGAACAAGACCCTAGTGCCATGGATAGAGAAGCATATGCAAGCCCATTTCTGTTACAGAAATCCTTGCCTCCAAAAGGTCTGCTGCTTTCTTTAAAACAAAAAACGAAAGTGCTGTGAATATTGCAAACTTCTTCCTTTCATTTCCCCCCAAAAAGTTCCAAGGACTGCAGAAATTTTCTCATGACATTTTCAAGATTCTTGATAAGAAAAGACCTGCATTGCAAAAACTTCTGTATGCAGATTACAGACAGTGATAGACTTCACGCTTTCGCTCACACTCAATCATAGAGTAAGGATGGCGCTCCACCTCAAAGACAACACTTTTCCACCAAATAAAATCCTCCTTAGTTTCATTACTTCCATCTTTCCAACTTGGCGGATTTGGATTGCTCGCAAGACTTGTATCTACCCTCTTCTCTAACGTCTAGTCTCCATGGCATTAGCAGATGCACAAGATAGGGTAGCCACCAATTCTTTAATTACTTCTTGGTTGGCTTCGGAACGGTGACCATAAGGGGAATTTCAAAGAATTCAAAGAATATGGAAGAATGTCAACAATCTTAATCTTGATAGCCAAAATCTTGCCGCTTTGGCCGCTAGATTACTCTACTTTTTCTCATATTTTTTCACCTTCCTCCTTTGATATTTTCTTCTCGCCGTCTCAGCCTTACGCTTCTTTTTCCATAGGTGCCTTTTCTACCAGCTTCTTGTTTCTCAACCTAATGCTCTGATACCATGTTGAAAGTATTGTAAACAAGAATAAATTGAGAAGTGGAAGAAGAAAATGAATGTATTATAACAAACCCATATGGGTACAACAATTATCTTCCCTCTTTGAGGGAGATGAACTAACCCCATTTTGGGGACTCTTGAAGTGGGAGACCCAAGTTATCCTCCCCTTCTTTAGACTTTGATGGGGAATCTCCATCCTCTCACCTTGTGGTGAAGATCATTTTAATCTCACACATATTTCATTACATGATGACCCCTTATATAGACTTTTGGGTCATTAACTAACTAAGTGATTAACTCTAATCACTTTAATTAACTCATACTTCTAACACCCACAATAACATCATTCGAGCCGCAGTATATATGGAGTTAATTTCTTACATTAATTTCAAGTTCTAGGATTTTCAAGACAAAATCATGAAGAACAGAACATCTCATTGAAGCAGTGTCACTGAAACAGTATATATCATTATACACATTTTGAGTTGAGTCAACTAACGCGTTTTTTTTCCTTTTTCTCCTCCAGGAGCGAGTTTACTGAATAAACTTAAGGCATAACAGGGATAAAAATCAAAGCGTGTAAATCCAAGAACAATAAGAAAGAAGATTAAACCAGTGGGGGGGGTACCAATAGAAAGAATCCTGTTATCAACAAATATCGACAACTGGATAAAGAAAAACTCAACAAAAGAATCAATACAGGAACATAGATGGTTCCCAAGCTATGAAACAAAAAAGTCCCCCATGCTTCTTCAGCAAGCTAGTAAATTGCAGAGAGCGGCCCGCTTTGAGATTACAAAGAAATGATATGTATATTTACAGCAAGTCACTAAGATCTAAATTTTCTGGAATTTCAAACTTTAACCAGTCGCTGCAATAGCTATCTCTATCCTCTTCCCCACTGCTATTATTCAAATGCGTCGATGAAGAGTTCAAAGGGGTTGTACTCGATGATGGTGTCGACAAAACAGAGTCATAACCCATATTTTTCAGGACAGTATTAGGAACTCCTAGAAATTCAGCTTGGTTTTGTTGCAACAGATCATGGTTCCCAACCATACAGGATGGAACCTGGGAATCTGAGAATCCCACGGTCGTCAAATCCCCCGAGAATCCTTCCACGTTGTTGGTTTCCATTGGCAGCTGAAACTGGCTACTGAAAGGTGCTAGTGATGGATCGATCGGGGTTTGTGCTTGAGCTTGAGAATTGCTACCAGGTTGGATCATTTGTTGTAGATTCTGCGAAAACAGTTCTGGGTTTTCGTCCTTGAAGGATAACAGAGTGTTAGCGATCTTTAACAAATCAGGGTTCATTAAGGCCTGAGCCCCCAACAAGCCCTGAAGATTCAAGAGCGAAGTGTTCCCCAGCAACGAGCCAAGAACAGAGGATATCTCGAGAAGATCGAGCCGTGGAGCATGAGTAACAGGATCGATTCCCATCCGAAGAAGCCTCTTACGTATGTGGGTGTTCCAGTAGTTCTTTATTTCGTTGTCGGTTCTTCCAGGCAATCTAGCCGCTATCGCCGACCACCTAGGAATCAAAATCAAATGCATACAAACACTCATTAGAATGATGGCAAGAAAAAGGAAACTCAGAATTAATTGAAGAAGTTACGACGAGGAATATCAGATTAAAGAGGGACGTACTTGTTTCCCATTATGCTGTGGAGCTGGATTATGATCTCTTCTTCTTCGAAGGAGAACCTTCCTCTCTTGATGTCGGGCCTGAGGTAATTAGTCCATCGAAGTCGGCAGCTCTTGCCACACCTTTCAAGACCTATAAAGATACATGCATGTGTATGTTAAAGCTAAGCTTGGATAAAATGAAAGAGTGGGAAATCCAGAACAGAGGAGGAGAGAGGTAAGCATGCATACCAGCATTCTTGGGGAGTGTGCGCCAATTGCCAGGGCCATGAGTATGAATGTAATGGATGAGCTTGGCGTCTTCTTCAGGGGTCCAGGGGCCTTTCTTGAGGCCATTTTTGTCGCAGCAAGGTGCTCTTCCCATTGTGGAAATGGAGACTGAAACAGAGATAAAGTAGCGATTTTGTGAGAAGAGTGAAGTTTCGTTGGTATCAATGGAATGGAAGGAGCATCCGAGTGTGGGTTTTATAAAGGAGGGATTGCGTGTTTTGAAGTCAAAGGATTTGGCGCCGCCCTTCTGCCACCTGCCTTTCACACATCCTATAATTGTAATTCCATTGCAAAATATTATATTTTAAAAAATAGGGTAATCAAATACCCACCAAAATGTAGGATAACGTTTAACTATGAAAATAATTGTTTTATTTAGTTTACTCAAACATATGTTTTTTATGCAATCTATTTGGACAACAGAAACATGGTTTGAGGGTTTAAAACATAGTTTCCTTGAAGCTATTTTTGTATAAATATATTTCCTAAAATTATTTTTATCAATTTTTCTCTAAAAGTTATTTCCAAAATTTGTTTTCTAAAATCATTTTATCACTTTTCATCCCTAAAATATGAACTCAATCTCTATAATTTTAATATTCTAAAATATTAAAAAATTTAAAATTATGGTAAAAAATAAAGAAAACACGCTTGGGAACACTATTTCAAGCAATAATGTGTGTGTTTGTGAACTCCGTTGGCAGAATAGAGTTTACAGATTTCGAGACATTTGTGGATTTCAAGATGGTTTTACGGATTTCAAGATGATTTTTATGAATTTTGAGATGATTTTTACAGATTTCGAGATGGTTTTTGTCTTGCCAAACGTGCCCGTTGGGGAAAATGGCTTCTCAAACAAGCATGGGGCTTGTTTTGGGAGGCCGTTTGCCTCCCCAAAAGCCATTCCTACGCTTACCGAGACAAAATTTCTCTCACATATTTACCTCAAAATCTGTGTCCGTTCTCCCAACGGACTATCCAAATAAACTCATGATATGCAGCATGAACAATGGTAAATACCGCCATAGTGACGTCTACACATATGCGATATGAAATCATCAGTATAAATGCATGTCTAAGATTAATAAGAATTGGCATTGTTTATCATTACGTCATAAATATCACTCCACTCTCGTCCTTATTATTCCTTATTCCTCGATATAATTAGCGTGTTTTTAAGAAAAAACATGTCATATTATAATTAATTAACTTAATAGCGTAATGATGAATCATAAAGAGGGTAGAGAGGCTCAAGGTACATTTGTCTGTGTTGGGTGTTCTGGCTCCAAAGAAATCTTTAGGAATGCGTTAAGGTAACAGCATTGACTGATCGAGAGAAGTAACTATCAGAGTGATGCAGTGGAAGGTAAGGTAGATAGATAGGCCTCTGTTTTGGACATTTGGAGAAAATGATAATATTGTGCAATTTCGTCAAGCAATTTATTTACCACTCTTTTTCTATCCTTTGCCATCATCTCCCTCACTTTTCAGTTCACCCCCACAATACTGAACACTATCCACTCTTTAATGTTACATCAGTAACTTCAAAATTATTCATACAACAATTTGTATCATGTTTTTAAGACAACACATCTTATTTCTCAAGCTTAGTAGAACGTGCCCATAAAAAAATGTTAGTTTATATATAGGAAGATTTAGGCTCAAGTCCCATATAAAAGAGTTATTTATAAAAGGTCCTAGGAGGTTGTCAATGATAAGTTGAGGAGCACAATTGATAAGTGGAACGGTTGCCATTGACAACCTCTGACACCTTACAATAAATAATTCGTTTGCGCTTGACTTTACAATAAATCTCTTATATATATGTGTGTGTGAGTGCGCGCGTGTTGCATTAAGACCTTTACCATTTTGCGAACATCTTCTCTCTGCATTTCTTCTCGTTACACGCACAGATCCCAACTTCCATTGTGAAGAGTAAGGGTCGCTATGTTCATTCACCTTCGTTTTTAAAAATATTTTCAAACTTCTCATCAGTGGATATAGTATTCACTCAAGGTAATTACTAGGATATTTCTCATTATCTTCGTCATCATTTATATATCATAGCAATTCGTCCCCCCCCCATATACATTACAAACAAACTAAACTAAATAACCAAAAAAACTAAAATTTAAAATCGAAGTAGATCAGAATATGCCAATAATGGACGAGTAATAAAACTAGAAAACTGATTCATAATATAAACTTCTGTAGTCTTGATAATCTATCTTCTCATCTCATACATAGCTCATCATATCATTTTATGTTTCCTTTCAATGAATCTAGTCTTGATGACGCACCAGGCGACAACGATACATAACTGGCTTTGAATTAAGCCTTGTGCATTAAAAAAGATTATTGTTGTTGGAATGGCATGTGATGGATTAGTAAACCAGATTGTATTATTATTATTATTATTATTATTACTAGGAGAAGATCGATGATGTGTCAGCGCTTTAACACATGTCCATTAACAAGTGGTCAAGCCTTGTGGTTGGGACTTGCTTTTTTTTAGGACACTTGTTGTTTCTTTCTTCCACCAGTGAAGTCAACTCACTGTGCCTGCGACAATTGTCTTTCGCAGCAAGCGATCGAGAGAGGTTGGTTGCTTCAATCCATCTGCTTAATTCGCATTCATGCCCAAAATATTCAAAACCCCTTGAAAATTCACGTCTCATCTCCATCAACCTCTCTATCGCTTCCTCATTCTGATTTCCTCCTTCTTCCACTCTCACACACAAACCAACAAACCATCTAGAAAAAACCATGAGGCCTCGTCCTCTCCTTTGGCTAGATGTGCTAGCTTGGTGCTGTTTATCTAATCATAATAATGACTTTCTCTGGGGATCTGAAAACTTTTGGGTGGATATAATATATACAGTGCGTGAGCACGTCACCGTATCTACATGATATAATGTATATATGTATATGTTTGTTGATCAACGCTTTAATTATATGAGCTGGTCAATTAGCTTGCTTCCATTTTTGGTTATTACTTGCCAGAGAGAGAAACAGTTATTGGTGGCGTATATAGCATAAACAGCGAGCCATCTCGATGTACATATATTTATAAAGTTGACCAGAACATGTATGTTGGTTATTCTTCAAAAAATAATCTTGTTATGGATGGTGTCCAACACCCCAACCAACTTTGAATATCAAACCCTTTTTAAAATGTCTGCTTAATCTATCTGATTTTTATTAATTAGTTAGCCTTCACAAATGATAATTCATGCATGCAAAATAATATGATGATAATTGAAAGTACAAAATATTGTGCGTATATATTGCGTTCATATTATAAAATGCGAACAGATACAATGCATATATAATAATGTCACTGCAGAGAGTTTTGAAAGTGAATATGTAGAGTTGCTTATTACTGGAAATACGAACTGAATTCTGCGTTTCTTAGTAAACGACAAGCAGGGTAGGACTGGTGTTGTCGACGGTGGTTGGAGTTGCAACATACGAGTGACGTGGTGTACGACACGTGGTTGCGATATTATTTTGTGGGGGGGGGGGGGCGGCTGTACCCGATGCTTATCTAAGCTAACCGTAGACGATCCCCTCCCACTTGGCTGCGCCACCTGCGCGTACGGAGATGTTCCCCTTGTGTTCCGTCCAAATCCTACAACTCCTCCGTTGTGCAAGCCTCCAACCCTGTTATTTTGTTTGCGCAAAATATGTAAACCAACATGTATTTAAAAAATTTGGCCAAAAAAAAACATGTATTCAAAAAATGTTGGCAAAAAAAAAACATGTATTTAAAAAATTAGGTCTTATTTAACAAATCGAAACATTAACTAAGACTTAATGATTAGACAACAACACAGTAAGGTCTAGACTAGTATATCATAACAGTGTAACAAATTAAGCTTCGAATCTTCAATAAAAGAGGTGTCCACATTTAATATCGACGATACTTTAAATATGATTATCTTCAATATAAGATACATATATTTAACAAAAAAATAATTAGACCATGATTGAGTTGGATTCTAATTGAAACGAGTGATTCATCCGATTCCATAGTTAAACCTTAATTTATCATTTATTATTTTTGCTTAAAAAAATCAGTTAGGTTACATTCTACAGTTGATTTATTTTTTAAAGAATTTTAATCGATGTTTGTGACACGGTATATCTTCTACCATGGTTATCTTTTACTTCAATATACACTGGTTTAATTTTTTAAAGTTTTTGGGCAATTTTGTATGACATTTAAAATGAAATGGAGGAAATGTTCCTAATAGATAGAATTTGAGGGAGTATCTTTTAAATTATGGTATTCATTAAGGTTAAAAACAGAAATCAGAACAGTTTTTAAACAACTTTAACCATGTAACTCACCTTTTTTTT
>JANTPZ010094803.1:0-18286 GCA_025593235.1 Vachellia pachyceras | reverse complement strand
AGCACAAGACGATTGATGAAGAATGTCGTGCTGAAGCATATAGTTTTGAAATTGCATTGAGAAATATTCCTTGGCACCATCACTACACAATGTTTGAATGGATGCAGCAAACTGGGTTTTAATTTCAGTACAGAAATTGCAAAAATGAGAAAATAAATCAGAACGAGATTTCATTAAGTACAACCAAGTTGTTCGAAAGAAATCATCTACAAAGGTAACAAAATACTTAAAGCCTGGTTTAGACTTGATAGGAAAAGGACCCCAAACATTATAATGAACTAATTCAAAGGGGGATGTAGCCCGTTTATTGACTCTAGATACCAAATGGACACGATAATGTTTGGCTAACTGACACAAATCACAATCTAAAGATGATACATGACTTAATTGAGGATAAATCCTCTTCAAGCACGCCAAAGATAAATGACCTAAACGATAGTGAACATCAAAGGGAGATGCACCACTGGAACAAGCAACCAAATGAGACACCCGATCATCAAGGAAGTAATGTCCTCCAGACTCATAACCCTTACCAATAATCTGTTTCAACTTGAGATCCTGTATCAAACAATGGTTAGGAAAGAGTGTGATAAAACAGTTTAATTGTCGAGTAAGTTTACTGGGGGGAAAGGAGATTAAAGGCAAGGTTAGGGACATTCAAGACAGAGGTTAAGTTGATAGACAGAGTGGGTTGAACAGTCCCAGATCCAAGAACACGAGAATACGAACCATCAGCAATAGTAATGAAAGAAGGGTTGGCATATGACGTAAATGATGAGAAGAGATGACGATTACCTTTCGTGTGATTAGTGGCATCGGAATCGATGATCCACTTCAAGGAAGAAGTAGCAAGGCAAGAATTAACTCTACCTGTAGCAAAAGCACTAGGAACGGAGGCAGTAGCACCACTAGCTTGAGACCCAGCCATGAGGAGAAGAAATCAAATCCCGTAAGAACCAATCAAAAGTTTAGAATAACCGTGGTCACAATAAAAACCAACAACAACAAAACAGCCGTACACTACCAAATAGCAAACAGACGGCAACTAAACATCACAAACCAACAAACTATAAGCAACCAGCAGCCAAAAACAAACCCAGAAAGCACTGGATAGAAGAAGCGCACGAAGCAGGTGAACAGCAATGAACGCGTATGGACTTACAGGGATGATGAACAGTGATCGTACGGACTGTACGGACGATGAACAATGCGCTCTTGGACCAGAGAACGCGACAGCAGTTGGGCTAACATTGAACTGTACTGACGGTGAACAGTGACAACAGGAGAGAAATAGCTAAACTTAGGTTAGGCTCTGATACCATGTAAGATGGTGCACCGTAAAATTCACATCTATTGAATTACCCCGAGAGGGATATATATACATCAAGGAGGAGCCTTCTTATTAATGGCTCATTATTATAATTAAATACACAAAATTATAATTCTAATTCTAATCTAATTCCTGATTGTAAAGGATATCTTTCTTAATATATATCTCAATAGTAATTATGTTCTTGCAATTATTTATTTAAGAAGCATCTATCTGCATTTTTTCTTGAACTTTTGTTACATGAGGGATATGAGAGTCATATTTTCATTTTCTTAATAGCTTTATTAATTCTATTTTTGATTCTATTTCTTTCCATCTTCTAAATCAAATGCCCTTAACACGTCATTCATAATTTTGCAGGGAAGATATGATGTTTGCTGCCCATTGATGTCAGCATGGGATCTTCATAAAGCTTGGCCAGAGGCAGATTTTAGAGTAAGAGCACTGCTGCTCTGTGATTTTTTTGTTTTGTTTTTCAAGCTCCATAAATACAGTTACATTCTGTAGTCAATAATCTGATGATGAATTATTACAAAAATTCCAACATGTACTGTGTTTATTATAAATTTTGACAAGAAACAAATTAGTATGCTTGATATACTGAATCCTTCATAGGCTAGAAAAGGAAAAAAAGGAATGAGAATATGATTAAAAATGACCCTCGCTCCCTTACATTAAAAAAGTGGTAAAGAAGGATAGATACTGTTGAGTAATAATAATAAAAAAGTATAATAAGCAGTGTGTAGAAGATAAAGAAAAACAAAAAAGCTGTGTTCCATGCGTTACAATTCTCATTGCTTTTCCACCATTCAACCAAATGTAGACTAGGAAATTTACCCAAGTCTTGTCCAGCGCTAAATTGCTTATAGACAGTTCTGTTGTAATATCAAGAATTTGTATTGGTGGCCTTTTTTCCCCACAAGAGATTTTTCTATTTATGATTTTCGCCAAGAAAATGTTTCTCTGGAAGTTTGATTGCATAAAAATGGTCCAGTTACTGAATCATATTATGATGAAACAGGTGGTTGCAGACGCAGGCCATTCAGCAGATGAACCAGTCATATCTGCTGAACTTGTGGCTGCAAATGAGAAACTGAAATACCTCATGAGCAATAAGGCCTGAAATGACTCTAAAAAACAGATACAAATTCCTTGGTAACTTGAATGGTGTTTGTTAGTGTCACAGGATGATGCAGCCTAAATCCGTGTGGGAATGCCGGTTTATTGTACCTAAATAAACAAATAAAGAGCCATCTGGTTCATGATTTTGGAAAAAAAAAAAAAAAAGTGTGGAGGGGTTTTCTGTGTGTCTGCTGAAACTTGGTTGTGTTAAAAAATAGATTTGGTTTTGTAATGCGAATTCTTTGCCCTACAATATGATTATGGTCACATAGTTTTTGATGTTGTGTTTCCTCAGATGTTATGACGGTGAAATGTAAGGTATAACTTCTTGAATTATCTGAAGATGACATTTGCTTCTAATTAGGTGAAGTACACATTTAATTCTTTAATTTTATACAAAGTTTCAGATTGATCCCTTAATTATTTAACCCTAACATCGATGTCTCGAATGATTTTTTGTAACTATCATTGTTATTTTGAAAATTAAACTTGTTAATATTGGGAAAAAAGATTTTGACATTTAAAATCTAAATATCAGCATTTTTTTTGTTAATGGCAATAGGTTAAAGGATTATAAAGACATTTTTATTAAGTGTATACCGCAATTGTATATACAAGTTGTTAAAGGACTATAAAGACATGAAATTGTATACTTTTGCCCAAAAAAAAAATGGAACATGAATACAAGGTGATACCTTGCATTTCTTTTTTCTCAATAAATAGCCTCAATTTCAACTTAGAATGCTCAAAATTTACTTATAAGATTGTTTTAGAAATATCTTGATTAAAAAAAAAAGCAGTTACAATCAAATGAATTAAAAAGCAGTTACAATCAAATGAATCAACTATGTTACAACAAACATGGCTCTGAATCATCAAATTTGCCTACGCCTCAGCAGTATCAGATGGCCCCGGAACAATCTTCAAGAAGCCACCATAATGAATTCAATGATACTATTGAACATCAGACACACACCCGACCAATGAACAGCCCAGGAAATGAGGGCAAAGGAGGTGAAAAAGAATGCACTCAAGTCAATTTCTTTGTGCAGCTCTTTGGCACATGGAGAGTCTGAAAGTTTGGTTCCTTTGGAACAGTCATTGTCTTTTTTGGCCTTGAACGACAAGTGGAATTGGCGCTGTAATCTTTTCTTCTAGATGAATCGCCATTATTATTATAAGCCTTTGCTGCTTCATTGGGCTGTAAATTGGATGACTTCTCATCAATTACATCGAGCTGCTCCTTACAAGGTGTTGCAACTAGACCATTCTCTTTTTTACTTGATAATGCACTGCAATAAAACCAAGTTTTAATTTATCTACCTTCTAGGCTAAATTGTTCTGATACAAGAGATTATTTAAAGCACTGCAATAAAACCAAGTTTTAATTTATCTACCTTCTAGGCTAAATTGTTCAGATAAATAATGAAGGTGCAAGAGATTATTTAAAGCAATCTTGAAGCTAAGTTGTTAAGATGAAAACTTCTTGTTTCAAAACTAACTTATGTTTCCTCGTACAATGTACTGGAAGCTTGTAAATAACAAGTACTTTTGATTAGTAACATTTCAATAAGACATCTGAAATATGAAAGGAAGAATCAAGAAGCACGCATGATGAAACATGATTTGCCATAAAATATAATCACAAGAACTCAAAGTTTCATCCCCCCTTTTCACGTTTTTATAAGGACCCATTAGTAGCACCCAGAATTTGACGAATGAAACATGATTGGTCCAGTTTTCAAATTCGACACCTCTAGCTACTTGATCTAGAATTCTGTTTTTTTTTGCCAACTCCTTGATCTAGAATTTAATGAACGAGAGATGAGCTTAAAAAAATTAGAAGTGTCAGAAATTGAGATACTTCTAAGATATATAGAATATGAGATAGGATATAATCTTTAGATCATATTCAAATAATATCAATAAAATAATCTTAACAGCCCCTTTCAAACTTACAAACTTAAGATGGCTTAGAAACACCTTGAGTTTGTAATTCGTATGCTGAACAATCAAGATCGCTTAAGGCGGCATGTCCTAATACAGATGGAATTACGAAAGTGGATGAACAAAGTCTGGGTAGAACTAGAAGGCAGTACCAGACGAACTGTGGGATCTGGATGGAACCAGATAATCTTTTTGGGATCAAACCAGACAGACTAAGAAGAAATGACTAGGATCCGGGTAGATCCATATGAGGCTACAAAGGAGAGCATGGATCTTAATAGAACAAGATGACAACTTGGATCCATTTCTGGCATGAATCTTGATGGAACAAGAGGACAACTTAGATATAGACGAAACTAGACGATCTATGAAGAAAGGAACATCCATGCACGTGTTCCTTTCTCTGCAAATTGTCTGGTTACATCTATATCCAAGTTGTAATCTCATTCCATTGAGATTTGCAATGGATTCGGCATGGATCTTGCCACCATGCACGTGTTCCTTTCTTCGCATATCATCTGGTACCCATCTAGATCTAAGTTGTCATCTCGTTCCGTTGAGATCCATGTCGATTCCGTCCAGATCCCTGTCGTTTCTTCACAGTCTGTCTGGTCAGTCCCCAGAAGAACATCTTGTCTGGTCAGACCCAGCAATTCGTCCAGGGTTTCGCCTAGACCTGTTCCTTTGGTTTCTTAGTTATGTTTACATTACGCCACGCCGCTAAATCGCTCAAGATGTTTCCAAGCCATTTTGAATTTGAAGGGGGTGTGTTACGCCACGCCGCTAAATCGCTCAAGATGTTTCCAAGCCATTTTGAATTTGAAGGGGGTGTTAAGATTATATTATTGATATTATTTGATTATGATTTGATATTGTAACCTATCTCATATTCTATAAATATTAGGAGAATAAATATGAGATAGGATTTTATTAGATTTGATTATTTCATAGTTATGCATACATTATGTCATGCTTTCTAAATCTTTTAAGTATACAAACTCAAGATGTTTCCAAGCCATCTTGAATTTGAAGGGGGTGTTAAGATTATATTATTGATACTAGTTGATTATGATTTGATATTGTAACCTATCTCATATTCTATATATATTAGGAGAATAAATCTGAAATATGATTATATTTGATTAGATTAGATTATATTTGATTAGATCCTAGGGTTGTAATTTGTGGTTTGCATGTATAAAGGCGTTTTTGTACTCTCATTAGGTTGAATGTTGAATAACATTCTTCCCTTCAATTCTTGAAATGGCATCAGAGCGAGGTTGAAGAAGAAAAAAAATAAAATGAGATCATGGATTCATGGGGAAGAAAATGAATATCAAACTGAAAATGAGATAATGAGATCTTCTCCCATTGGCTTCTCTTGCACGAGGACCTTGAAGGGAATAATTATATTCAACTTCAGTTTGATAAATGAAAGTACTTCCTTTATATTTGCAAACCACAAACTAAAGCTAATTCTAGGATCTAATCAAATATAATCATATATCAGGTTTATACTTCTAAAATATATATAATGATATCGGATGCAATCTCAAATCATAATCAAATAATACCAATAAAATAATCTTAACAAGAAACAATTGCTATTTTTTTTTTGAAAAGGTTAAGGATAAAAACAAACTTTTTTTTAAGATATGCGTGAATTAGTTGTTAGAATTGCCCTATATTTAGGATAAATGGAATAAACAAGGGGAGCAAGTTATAGTGATTTACCTTCTTGGCCTTACAACTAGTGTGGACTGCGTCATATGGGATTTTCTTTTAAACTTGTCATCCAATTTTTGAGCCGCTTGTCGTTTTGGCCGTTCAGCCATGTCAATAGGTTTCTGAAGTTTAGGACGCGCACGTCTTTGAGGAGTGGTATACAATCTGTTCACTTTCATATTGGATTTTCCGTGGACGGAACATTGAATGCTTACCTACATTAACATTCAAGATGTTTCTTCAGCCATTTTTATTCTCTAAAATTTCTCAAAGCAGTCTTCACAGCATTTATGATCAGGTTCAGTCTTCTGATGGAAGCAAGGAATGCATAATTTTAGGATGCAATGCGTGCTAGACATGATCACATATCCTTTTGAAATATTTTCACTTCAAAGCATATCAACTTATCAATACATCAACTCATACTATTCACAAGTGATCAGCACAATTATTCCTCGAATTTGTTTGTTCACAAGGGGAGCATTAGGCCCAGAAACAAGGGAAAGTCCAATCTATGCCATGATGACAGATTTCTAGAGGATCCATTTCAACAACTTAACTCGAGAAACAAGGGAAAGTCCAATCTATGCCAGATGACAGATTTGTAGAGGATCCATTTCAACAACTTAACTCAAGAGAAACAAGGGAAAGTCCAATCTATGCCATTGATGACAGATTTCTAGAGGACCCATTTCAACAACTTAACTCGAGAAACAAGGGAAAGTCCAATCTATGCCAGATGACAGATTTCTAGAGGATCCATTTCAACAACTTAACTCAAGAGAAACAAGGGAAAGTCCAATCTATGCCATTGATGACAGATTTCTAGAGGACCCATTTCAACAACTTAACTCGAGAAACAAGGGAAAGTCCAATCTATGCCAGATGACAGATTTCTAGAGGATCCATTTCAACAACTTAACTCAAGAGAAACAAGGGAAAGTCCAATCTATGCCATTGATGACAGATTTCTAGAGGACCCATTTCAACAACTTAACTCGAGAAACAAGGGAAAGTCCAATCTATGCCAGATGACAGATTTCTAGAGGATCCATTTCAACAACTTAACTCAAGAGAAACAAGGGAAAGTCCAATCTATGCCATTGATGACAGATTTCTAGAGGACCCATTTCAACAACTTAACTCGAGAAACAAGGGAAAGTCCAATCTATGCCAGATGACAGATTTCTAGAGGATCCATTTCAACAACTTAACTCAAGAGAAACAAGGGAAAGTCCAATCTATGCCATGATGACAGATTTCTAGAGGACCCATTTCAACAACTTAACTCAAGAGAAACAAGGGAAAGTCCAATCTATGCCATTGATGACAGATTTCTAGAGGACCCATTTCAACAACTTAACTCAAGAGATCAATGCTCAAATTTATAGGTCCTTACAATTCAAAATGAAACTTACCTGGTTTCGATGGTGATGTTTCCTCATTGTCATGCCCCCTTTAACGGTAGTTTCTTTCAAGGTTGTCTCGAGAGGCTTCTTATCCAAGTTTGCTTCTTTGAGAATTCCTCTTTCCTGAAAAAAAACCCAAAAAAAAAAAACATGAAATAAAATTACTCTAACTTCCTTTAAGATTCGATCTTTGTAAAAACCAATAGGAAGAGATCATCCTCACTCACATCAGTTCTCAGCTTAAAAGGCTTGGGATTTGTTGGCTTTAATTTTCTGTATTTCACAACTTGAGACCCATTTTTTGTTGTATTATATGTAGGCTTCTGGTTTGAAGTCAAAATCATCAAATTGTCAATCAAATGTATGTACGGTAAATCCAATAATAAAGTAAGCATAAAATTTGAAGTTTAAATATATAGTTTAAAGAGAGGATATAACACAAATATTGGGTACTGGCATTACTGTCTTTGAAATACTTACCTTTTGTATTTTCCTCGTTTCCTCATTCTTGGGCTTCTCAAGATTGTCATGATTCATAACCAGCCTTCTGTGGGAAAAAGAAAATGATTGGATTATGAAGATCACGAAGCAATCTTAATATAATTAATTATAATGCAAAATTAAATCTATACCTGTTCTCCTTATCATCAGGGGTTAAAACATTTTCCTTATCATCGTCATTTTCATTGACTTCTCCCTCATTTTCTTTATTCTCATGATCATCATCACATGTCAAAGAATTCTCTTTATCTTCGTTTCCCTTTTTTGCTTCTGGAACTTCTTCCCTTTTCTCTTCCTTGTCTTCACAACTCTTGTTCTTTTCTGCTTCTTCTGAACTTGATGATGATTCCTGACACTTTTCAAGAGATCCATCCCTTGATCTCTCATCAATTTCCATGTCACTAGGATCACCATTATCATCGATGGCTCCTCTTTCATGAACCTGAGAAAGACTCTTTAATTTCCTCTTTTCCTCTTTCAAAAATCTGTTAGGATACAAAGAATCAAACACACGGCTCTTAACCTCACGTCCCTTAATATTCCTTCTAGAAGCTGCTTCGTTCTTCTTCTTTACACTATCAATCTCAAGCTTCTTCATTGCTGAACACAGTGATTTCATTGGTGTCTTTTTCAGTTCTACAGAGCCCCTCTTCACTGCCTTTTTCGGCGAGTAAAATACAAGTGTTTTAGCTATAACTCTGTTCTTAGGCACGGCCAAATTCAAAGCTTTTTTGCTTTGAACAGTTCTGAACTGATCTAGATTCGAACTTCTCTTCTGATTCCTGGGAGTTGTAAAAGCCTTAGCCGTAGCAGCAGATGGTTGCTTTACTTTTGCATTTTTCGGGGTTGCATTAACCTTGGAAGGATGCCCAGTTCTTGCTTTGTCATCACCAATCTTCTTTGAAAGTGACGAAATCAAAGCCAGTCTTGAAACCCTTGACTTGGAAGATTTTGCAGGAGCTGTATGTGGGCATTTCATATTTGCTCTAAGAACAAAAAAAACCAAAAGGGTATATTCCTATTAGCAAAACTTTTACTTAAAATGGTCAATTAATTTAAGGAAATAATTAGTAGTTCTGTTTTGTTACCTTGCTTCTCTTTGATGCATTGCTTTTCTGAGGCGAACATTGGGACTTCTGGCTGCCATAACCTGTACAGGGAAAAGTGTTGACCACTGTGTCAATACTGGGAGGAATTTTATCAAGTATCGGTGAAGTTCAAGAAGAGTAAGAAACCAGAACCAACCCGAAGGACAAAATTCTTGTAGATTGCTTCAGAGTCTAACTCTTCTTCATGATTTCGGTCACATCCTGGTCACAAGTATAGAAGAAGACTTCAATTGTTATGCAAGTTTTGCACAGTCAATTAAGCCCGAATAAGATGGATTTTATGTGAAAGAGTAAAAAGGACAAAAAAATAAAATACAATATCTCCAATAAAATCATCAAATGGAAGTATAGAAGAAGACTTCAATTGTTATGCAAGTTTTGCACAGTCAATTAGCCCGAATAAGATGGATTTTATGTGAAAGAGTAAAAAGGACAAAAAAATAAAATACAACATCTCCAATAAAATCATCAAATGGCTGAAAGAAACACAGGTATTGATAATACAATTCTGACACAGACATAAATCAACAAAATGCGATTATCAGACAATAATTTTATTACAGCATCGCACTCTGGTTCGAGAAATAAAGAAACTCCAAATCCATAAATGATCAACGTTCCTTAACACAAATCTAAAACTTATGCTTCGAATATTAGTTTCCATATATATATAAACACACACACACACACTGCTATGCATTTTAACAGTAAAGTAGCATAATCAAGATCGGGTTTCATTTATTTTTTAAGCTCCTCGGACTTGATATATTTGGAAATTTTAGAGTTCTGTCAGACTGAGCAAGAGATATAATATGCGGCTAGAATCGCAAGAAAAGAGTGAGATCTAAATTTGCAATAGACTCATGGGACGCAGCTAGGAAAACAAATTACCGACGCGCAAGCAGAACCAGTAACGGTCCTCATGAGAACGGCGAATCTCTGGTGCTGTGAAGTCCACGAACTTGGGCGCTTCGATCTTCTCGTAGAACTCATCGTCTATTTCCTCCTCTTCAATCACCGGCAAAGAAGGAGCCTCTGCGGCCATATCCTATACAGAAGAATTCACAGAGAAGAGAGAGAGAGAGAGAGAGATAGAGCTGATGGAAAGCAGAGGAGCGTTGTGTGCGCCGAGTTGAAGGAAGTTGAAGGATGTGACGAGGGACAATTTTAAAGTCGTTGGCTGTGCAAGTAGCCGTTGAAGGATTCGGACAGACTGGTAAGAGAAACGGCATTATAGGGGTATTTTTGTAATTTCATTATTTCAGTATTTTTGGGCCGACCTACGAAATACTTTTTCCATGTAGCCCATTGTTAACAAAAGCAAGTCTCCTTCAGGCCCTATTTTTAAGCTGGACAGAAAGAATGGTTTTAGCATGCAATGCAGGAGATTACATAATACTAGGGAAAATTACAAATAAACAACCAAGAAAAAAAATAACATTTATTATAAAAGATCATTAAAATGATGATTACTTAGAAAGATCAAGTTTCAAAATATAAATTTAAAATTACTAAATTTCCCATAACTAAACATTTACATTATTTACTTCATTTAAAATTAAAAATAAAATTATCTATAATTCACAGATGATATGATTGTGTCCTTTTTTATTAATTTTTATTTTTCACTATGTTTTATATTCTTATAATATATACATATATCATTTAATTAATGAATATAATTCTAACTTGTTTCATTCATATTATTAATGCTAATATCCATCAAATTTTTCATAAATAAAAAAAATTCATTTTATATCTTTTCATAATATAAAAAGTATCTACATTTTTAATTTCATTAACACTATATCTATTTTTTTAACTCACATAATTTTTTTCTAAAATAAAAATAAATAATATAAATATTCATTAATTATTGTAAAATGCTAATTTTAGTTTCATTTTCTAGACTTATATAATTTTTATTAAACATATATAAAATATAATAAATTATAAAATATACTATCTTTTATTAAAATTATATAACTTTTATTTTTAATTACATTTTGTGTTAAGTTTTAAAAATGTATAATTATGAAAAAACTGAATATAATTTTTTCTAGTAAAGATCAAGAAAAATAATGTTTAATTTGGTAAAATTTAAAATTTCGTACTATTTTTAAAAATATACTGTGAGAGAATGCGGGAGAGAAAATAGAAATTACTGTTAGGGGAAATTTAGTATTTTATATTTTTATTTTTGATCCTTCTAAATAATAATAACTTTTACGATCTTTCACAATAAATATTATTTCTTCTAGGTCCTTCAATCTAATTTTTCCATAATACTATCTCTTTTCTTCAATAAAAGAGATAATTAAATTTTTTAGAGAGATTAAAGGAACTAATTAATTAATATATTCATCATTTTTAAAAATAATTTTTCTCGCTTATATACTAATATATAATATCATGATACATATAAGTATTTCAGAATACATGTTATAATTGATTGATTCATTTAGCTTATTTAATCTTCCTAAAAATTCAAATGGCTCTTATAGTAAGGACCACATGTAGTAATTAAAAATTATTTTAAAATAATATACACAGTTTTTTAAACTTGATATTTAATATTTAGTTTTTTAAATTTAATATTTAATATGAAAGGAAGACAAAAAAAAAATTGGAAGGATTCTCTTAAAATGTGTGAAGAAGAATCAGAAGAATTGGAAGAATGAAACAATTTATGCGTAGTCCAAGGTAAAAAGTTGTATTGTAGTATTATTTTTAGGGAAAGGAGCACATTTACTTTTCTAACTTTATATAAGATTTTAGTTTCGTCATTCAATTTTAGTTTAACTTTGTAAATTATCTTTTTAGTCGTCCAATCCTAATAACATTAGTTTCAAATGTTTTTACAACATTTAAATTTTAATTTCAACATTTTATATTATTGAAACTCATGGTGTTAGAGTTAGATAACTGAAAATTTAGGCTTTACTTCAGAATCCATAAAAGCTATTATCCAAAATTTAGGTTTTAACTCGGAATTCGTAAAAGCTATTCTCAAAAGAATTTTCACATGAGCCCTTATTCTGCTATGTATAACTGACTTTATTAATTATGAAGAAATGGCTTAAAGATAACATAGACAAAAAAATTCTTATATGATATGTCCTTGGAGTTAAGCTTTTTTCTTTTTCTTTTTAATTGTGTATTTTAATCTTTTTTTTTTGGTTTTGGTCTTTATGTAATTTCATATTGACTTGGATGTTCAATAGCATTAATTAACACCATTAAGTTTAGGGATCAAAACAAAAATCTATTTAAAATATATGGATTAAAACAAAAAATGGTCAAAAGTATATGGATCTATTAAAATCAAAGATTAACAATCTTATACACAATGAATTTAAAAGATCAAAACCATAACTTTCAAACTTCATGTACTAAAACCCAAATCATAATAAATTATGGATAAAATTAGGTAACCCTATAACTTAATAGTAAAGCTTATAGCTATAAATTTTATATTTCCAAACTTTATTATTAGAGGCATATAATTCTCTTAATTTTTTTAGTGAATATTGAAGTTCATTACTTTGCAAGGAAAGAAAACACAGAACATAATTTAGGTCAATATTTACAAAATTACTCTCCATGCTATGTGAAAAATTTCCAATAAACCATTGACCTATTGGTGAAGTTATTAGATATATATTAGTACTATGTGATTTATTTTGCACCCATTCATTTACTAATTTTGAACCCACTAAATTTTTAATCAAATTCTTTTCAAAATATATTAAGAATAAATCCCACTTTTCTTCTCAAATAATAGTTTGCACCCCCTGAGTCAGGATCCTAGGTCCGCCACTAGTAGTATGATCTAGTCGACATCCATTAGTCAAGCTTGACACTAAATATTTGATAATAATTTTAGTGCTTTGCTTATAGGACTTGTTGACATGCTAGTTACGAAGAGAAAGTATAGTAATAGTCTGTTAACTCTGTCATTCTTTAGGAACTCATATATGGATCATAGTTGGATAGATGCTGAATGAACAAGTGATGAATATGATAATGGGGTGAAAGATTGTTTGGACTTTGCTAAAAGAAATGTTAATGATGTTAATAAAAAGTTTTACTGTCCCTATATAGAATGTCTAAATGGGAGGCATATAAGTGTTGAAGACATATACACGCACTTAATTTGTGAGGGTTTTTGGAAGAGCTATAGAGTATGAATATGGCATAGTGAAGAAATGGAAAGGCCGAGTACATCTCAACAAAGAGGGAAAGCCTATGATGATAATGATGTAGATATGAATGATAAGGTGGAGGACATAATTCATGATATTAGAGAAGAGGCCTTTAAGCAGATACACAATAATACGTGCAATGACATGGAAAAGCCTCTATACTCGGGGTGTGAAAATACTAGCTATTGAATGTAGTGTTGAAATTGGTTAGCCTAAATGCACATGGATAGAGTGACAAAATTTTTTAGAAATTCTTGAGTTGTTGAAGAATATGCTTATGAAAGACAATGTGTTGTTGAATTGCTACTATAATGCAAAGATAATATTGTGCCCATTAGGCAATAGAGTTTTGTCAACATTACTTGTCAAAAGTAAGACCTATTGGTCTTCCTAAATGACATGAAGAAGGGGGTAAATATGGGGTTACGGTGAAGAGTGTGTGCCTTGATGAAATGAAAAAAAAAGTACACTTACGCATCTTGAATAACATGGATGAAGTTTAAAATTACATATACGCTCATAAAGAACTTGTAAGGAAACAAAGTAGGAGAATGATAATGACTAAGCAAAAGTTGATTAGAGAGTATAGTAAAACTTTTGCATATTGGTTTAAAGAAAATGTTAAGAAAGAGGAATGTGTGTGTGATGTAGTTAACTGATTAGCATATGGTCCTAAGCTTGAAGTGACAAGTTAGATAACATTTGATATCAATGGGTATACATTTTATATAAAGTCTCTGTTTGATGAGAATATTGTGTAAAATAGTGGTGTTATGTTAGTGGATTAATCTATGCACTTTTTTATTTTAAAAGATAAGAAGCCAAAGTGGCAACCATGCCTTATTATAAGGTCATCAAAGAGATTTGGAAGGTGGGCTACACTAAATTTAGAGTGACTATCTTCAAACCCAAGTGGTCAATGTCAATAATGGAATTCAAGTTGATTAGTTAGGATTTACACTAGTTGATTTAAATAATAGAAGTTTTTTTGGATGAGCCTTTTATAATGGTAGACCAAGCAAAACAAATTTTTTATATCACCAATTCTGCAAATAAATGTTGGTCAATGGCTTTGTAAGGAAAAAAGTCTTTGTTGTTGATGATTAGCAAAAGTGGATGATGAACATGGCATAAGAAATGATCACCATGAAGGGATATGAGAGGATATCCCTATATGAAATTGTTCAAAAGTTAGTTATTTATTTATAAACTGTGTTAAAATTATTCATTCATTTATTTCATATGATGTTATTTTAATTTAAGTGATTTAACTTGTATTATTGTATAAACAAGAACATAGAGGATCACAGTGGGCCTAGCAAATATCAAAGTGGCCCTAGCAATAGACCGATTTCATCTAGTCGCCAAACCGTACAGAAGAGGGGTAGAAGTGGCACAAGATTGAAGAAGATCACCAAAGATTGGAACAATAGGCCAAGTATATCAGTTATCTTGGCATCCTAGCACGTAACAAGTCAAGCATCTTGGAAGAGGGATGAGATAATGTTTTAGACTGTATGAAGTACAATATTTGGGACACAATCTAGGCATAAAAACAATTTTCTTTGTTTTACAAGCATTTAGTAATTATCATTTTGTTACTAATAATTTGAATGATAAGTATTGCAGCTTACTTATGATGTTACTAACCATGAGACCTTGAATCACAAGACATGATCCTATTCTTGCACACATTGAATGGTGTTCAAGATACAACTAGCTCATACTTATGTGCATAACGAGGTGGAAGATGACGAACCTTGACCTACTTCTTAAAACAAGTACCCATTTTTTAATGAGGACACCTGGAAAGAATTCTACAGAATTTGAACTACGGCATAAGCTTTGGAAAAGGGCTAAAAAGCAATAGTGTGGTTGCAAGAATGATTACCTCCACACAATGTCTCAAGGGGGCTATGCAATAAAGGTTAAGAAAGACTTGTTGGTGGCCAAGAGAAAGAGGTTGGAAGATCAAGCTCAATTTGATCATTCTACCACTATTTCTCCACCATCTCCGATATATTGTAAAAATAGATGGAAATACACTCACCAAGAAAGAAGTGGACATTACATAAGCGAACAAGGGGAGTTGTGGGGGAACCAATTATGCTGGGCAAGCAAGGGAAGTTAGAAGTGGGATGGGCTTAAGATAATACTTCGGATAACCTACATGTTGCTATCCCTCAAGTGTGGTGGCAATGGATGATGTGGATGCTTTGTTGGCTAAGATAAAGGCAGATGCAAGAGCAAAATTAAAAGCAAGGTTAGAATCTCAATTAGAAGTTTGAATGAACAAGATGAAGGATGAAATAATGTCTATGATGAGCTTTAAACAGGAGATAAGCTTGTCACACCAAGCGCTGCTAGGGACCTACCACCATGAGGCCCATAATGGGTGAAAAGGGAAGGGAGACACATAGGTAGGGTGCACTCAAGTCCCATATCGGTTGAGCCCATCCAGAGTGAAAGCCATATTGTAGTCGAGACGTGACCTTTGATATCCAAGGTGCCTTTTAGGTGACTATGGGATTCCATGAGGATAAAACCATATGCCAACAGGTGGCTATATAGAGACAATACCTCACAATGTCACAAAGTGTTACCAAGATGCCTACAGTTCTACAAAGTACTAAAGAGAGTTGTTCTAATATTAGGCTTGCATCAGAGAGTCATGCCATTCTTAGCAGTGAACTTTGTGATCTGTATATTGAAGATCCTTTAAGACAGTTAGTAGCACATGACAATGTTCATAACTTGGGGCTAACCGTTCACCACACACAATTACAAGATAATTAAGTGAGATCTCTGGTTGAAGAGGTGATTATTGCTCTCTTGTCTCAATTCCCACGGATGAACTGAAAACTATGGGTAATGCTGTGAAGACTTTTATCTTGTGGCCAATGAGACTTGTTCATATGGTTCAAGTTGAGGCCACCTATGTAACAAATCCGATCATAGCTCTATCCAATCAATATGTTTCACCCCTTTGATTGTAGCTCCATCCACAATCCTTGCTGAATGCCCTTTGATAGGTGATTTTGATGTCATTTGATAGATCCTTTAAAGAAAAAGCATTGACAATGGATCGAGCTGTTGTGGGGAAGGAAAGGATGCTAGTCTATGTTGAAAGGGAGGATTTATTTGCTCTTATAGCTCCAAAATAGCAACTTATCAATGCAGTCGTCCAAGTTTTTTTGTAAGGGTTCTCTTGTAAACTAATTGTAATTAAAACATTTTAATCATTACTAAAATGCTTGCTTCATAATATGTACATGCATTGACATTTGGTTTCCTCCAACAAGAGCAATGAATTTGGATTCCTCTACCCAATTCACATCTATGAGAAAGGAAACACTCATTCTTTGAGACATTAATACTTATTGAAAAGGCTTAGTGAAGGGGGAATTGAGTATTTCATAATAATTTATATCCGTAGATATTTGCTTAACGTTTAATTCCTTTTTGCAAGAATAAGTTACCTTTTGATAATAATATTTTTGTATTTGCTTAATATTCATTTTTGCAGTGAGCATTGGTAGTTGGTGCTTTTATTTACAAAGAGTAATAACATCATCCTTTTTATGCTTCCTTTATTATAAACTGGGGAAGGAATTGAAGAAGATAATGGATGGGTAAATTTGCTTATGTAGAACTTTACTTTCAAAGAGAAACCATCAGAAAAAGAAGTCAATATTGTATTAACTATGATTTTTCACAAGTTACTAACTATGATTTTGATGCTACGGTTATGAGGGCATATCAAGTTGTTTCTTTACCTAAGTGTGTGCATGAAGTGAAAGAACCTGAATGGATCATACCAAATGTTAGCTTATGATGCTTGTTTATTAATTTCTTAAATGAGAGCTTAGAATGAGAATTAGTGGATATGTGTTTTTTGTGATTTTACTCTTGTTCTCTTTATAGAGTCGTAAGCAACCAAAGTTGTCCAACTTATGTGGCTTATATGTGCTAAGGAAAATAGTTAATATTATCTCTTTAGACATGACTGAGTTTAATAAAGAGGTGCATATATTTTTCATTAATTTTTTATACAATTTAATGTTCTCTTATTTTGAATTTAGATAATTAATTAATGATTTATATGACTTTAATACCTCAGATGTTTGAACTTGTTGAATCCTTTCTAGAAGAGAATATTGACTACATCTGTGAGTGTTAGTATGAATATTTTCTTGAATTTTTAGAAGACTATTGAGCTCACTTTGTTCATTTTTTGCTCTTCTATGTTAATTCATTTCACATGTTATGAACATTTCATTGTTTTACTGCTCTTGTTAACATTTTTAAGTTCTTTTTTAGGTTAAAAAATTGTGTTCCAAATCTATGGTGTTAAAGTTGTTGAGAAACTGTGTTACCAAATCCACCACTATGAAAAGTACATGTTACCAAATCTGGGATATAAGTAAGAAACTAAATTAAAATTTGGATTTTTGTCTTTTGTTAAGTGGTGTCTGGAATTGGAATTTGAGTTGAAGATGAAATGGTATAAAGTTTAACGTTGTCACTATTTTTAGCAAAGTTACAAGTGTTAAAGTTTTATTTAATTGTTGTTTAATACTGAATTACTGCTGTCACAAATGATTTTGTAAAGGAAATAATGTTTTTCTGGTGGATTATTGTTGTAAATGGTTTTGCAAAGAAACTGTTGGAGTTAGGATTGGGCCTTGGGCCCAACGAGTCTTCTGATTTTTCTATTCAGTCTTTATTATAATTGCCTATTATCATGCATGTATTATAGCAATTAGTTATTACAGGATCTGCTCCTATTATTCAGTGTAATGGTGGGCTTAATTCTAGGGATCATGTTGTAACCTGGAATTAGGTCTATAAATCTGTCTTTCCCATATGAATAAAATAAGCATTTTCAGAATACAAAAATGTTCATGGTATCAGAGCAGCCTCCACGTTCGAACACGT
>JANTPZ010094802.1:0-12821 GCA_025593235.1 Vachellia pachyceras | reverse complement strand
TGTATATTTAATTAATCAAACTGCAGCTTCAAATTGATTGAGGAGAAAGGCTCAAGCTCAAATATTAAAATTTAAAACTTTGATTCAATGGTAAGCTTCCATATGTAAGACTAACAGCACTCCAAGTCAAGTGATTGATCGAAGCAACAGTTTGAAGCGCTCAGGTTGGTGATTTGGAGCTTGTGGGGACATTTGATTCTGAACCAAAAACTTCATTGCATGGTGATCGTTTTACCCAAATATCCCAAACCTCACACCGTGGCTGCTGTATCAAAGTACGACAATCAGTACATTAATTAATAATCAATTAATCATCATCCATCCATTATCGTATCAAAGTACGACTAATCAGTACAAAACCAAACACGTACGCATGGGCTGCACAAGCTAACAACTAACAAGAATTAATGATAAAATCCGTTTTTCAAATAAGATTTACATTATATTATACAAGATAAGCAAGCGTACAAGTGTTTGCTAATGCAAAGCGACTCTAATTTAATGAACAAGTGATTACAAATATGTTAGTCCATTGGCCCAAAGTAGCTTCCATAATTAAGCAGACAAGCAGGGAAAATTCATATTTAATCAATTTGAGTGTAGACAATATATATCCTAGTGAATTAAAATTCAAATCTTTACTAAAAGAGATATTTACATTTAGTATCCGGTAGTACTTCAAATAGAATTGTCTTTAATAAGAAATACATGAAAAAAATAACATCTTTAAGAAAACACATCATTAGTGTGATTACTATGAAGATATTGATCCAGTACCTAATAAAAGCCAAAAAAATAATGCTTCTTACTGCAAAAATAAGATCTAACAAATTGCACTATAAACTAGATTATATATTTAGGAGGGAAAGAAAATAGTAATAAGAAGGCGTTACATATGAAGAGAAAAGAGATCAAGGCCAGAGAGATGATCCCAAAGGTTGGAGCTTTGGGTCTTACCTGGGAAATTAACTCCATCCTGGAATACCTTCATCTGCTACTCAGGGGCGAAAGAAAAAAAAAAAGTGTCATCTTTAGTGGCAGAGAGGCTGAACAAGGTAGACCATGAACGGTATACACAAAACTCAGAGAGAGAGACAGAGGAAAAGTTAAATAGAAGAATGCATGGAAGGAGCAGATGAACGAAGCTGATAAGAAATTAGACGACATGGGACAAAGTTGACATGAGATTTAGGGGACAGATGAGAAAGGCGAGGTTGTGGGACTCTGAACAAGGGGTTGACTCCTCTCAATGCACAGTTTGATGCACATTATTTACTAATTAAGAGGACAGAAATGAAAAATGACAAGTACTCACGTTTAGAGTGCTAAATCTACATGATCTCTCTAATAAAACTATTTCAATTATTTTTTTAAGATTTTATGCTCCATAAAATTTTCTTAATTATTTCTCTTTCTTCATAAGTAATTATAATATATATTTATGAACCTACAAGAAAGTTAGATGAAACATTTATATTGAAGAGGCAGATGAATGCGTGCATGTTGGAGGCTTTTGAAAAGTCGCCTAATATAATATAATTGTGTTTCATTATAATCTATAACACATAATCCTAATCCTATCTTAATTGCAATTAGAGTCATTAAGCATTATTGTCAGACGACGTCAGGGCCACTTGTAAACACTCTACTTGCTCACGCAACTTCAATCAAACTGCGTACTTGGGAACTATAGTTACTGTCGCAATTACCCCATATATATATATATATATATTTAGAATTTCGTAGACGATTCTTGGCTTCACCTTAATATGGGTGCTTTATTGTGGCCTCCTCAATTTTAATAATTAATCATAGTAATAATTGTAAATATGGATTACGTTTTAAGGGTGCCTTGTATACGGGTGCTTTATTGTAGCCTCCTCAATCTTAATTGTATACATTCTTCTATCCTCATTTCTCTGTATATTTTGCATTCTTTTATAACCCATTTCTATATCAATTTCCACCTCCATATCCATCTCCATATCCATTTCCATCAAAATCAATTCCATTATACCAAATGCGGCAGATTAAGGAAAAATCGGTGAGACGTATCTTTTTTTTTTTTTCGGCCTGAGATTCTCTCCTCTGAAAAGGAACGTACTTTCAGTCCTCTCGTAGAGCTTGGTCGGAACCACAGAGAAAAGGAGAGAGTATTAATCTCTATAAAGTATTTAAAAGATTTTTTAGTGGGTTACCGTTAATGTTCCCAACTCCAAGTTTTTTTGGCCAGAGAAAGTAAGGGTTTTTATCTTTTAACAATGATTAAAGTTTCAAAATTATCCTTTATCTATTGTGAAAAGAGCTCTCAGCATCATAAATAAAAAATGGATATAAAAATACTCTCAATCATTCAAAAACGGTCCTAAAATGCAATGACCGTTAATTCAAGGTACATTGACTGTCAGTATTAAAATGTTTACCAATTTACTGATGTGGCCGATGATATGGTGCTAAGAATACAAAAAGTTTGACCCAGTATGGTGATGTGGTGAACTTTGACTAATCCAGAAAAATTGCTATTATGTTGAAGAGCTGGTTGGCGTGTGTGCTTGTTGTGTTTTTCTGTAGCTTATTGACGGTGAGCTGTACAGAGTTTGAAGTCAGCGGGGGCAATGGGAGCTGGATCATTCCCAAGTCTGAGGATTACTACGACAACTGGGCTTCCGCGCTCACGATACCCTTCGTAACACTATTTTCTTTCTTCTTCATTTTCATTTTTATCCAGATCTAATCCGTTTCAGTTCATCGTCCTGTATATTTTCAGGGTTTAATTTTGATCTTGTGTTTGATTTAGATTTCAAGTATGAGGAAGATTCAGTGATAGAGGTGAACAAAGAAGACTACAATAAATGCAAGGCGTCGCGTCCTCTGTTCTTCTCCAACAATGGCAACACCGTCTTTACATTCGACAGGCTCGGCTTGTTCTTCTTCATCAGTGGTGTTTCCAGCACTGTGACAGAGGCCAAAAACTCGTCGTCGTGGTCTTGGACGTACAGGCGCACACTGTAGATAGAAAAATAAGAGTTATTTCATGACAAATCGGTAACTTTTTAGAATTAAACGGATTATTTTTACCAGAGCAAGGCAGCAGAAATAAAAAGGCATAAAGCAGAGAGGAAGTAAAGAGATGAATTTTGGTTAAGAGCTCAATGCGTATTCCTTTGTTGTGAAGCTTGATGTGAAATTTGGTATTTATAGACTCTACATAAGTAGACGGTTGGACAAAATTTATGGGTATTTACACAAATAATCTGAACATTGGAAGACGACAATTAAACACATTAATGAGTAATAACAATGTTTTGAGCAGTAAATGACTGTGGGGAAACACATGACTTAGGCAAAATTATTTCTGGAAATAGTGGAGGGAGACAACATAATGGGTAATAAGTCTATTAGAAAACTCTAACGAAGGTCCCAATTTTTGAAGCAACAAAAATTGAGGTTTTCTGGTAAACCAAAATAATTTCATAAAAATTATTTAATCATTAGTTTTTAATTTCTTTTACCTAGTTTTGGTCTCTTGTACGCCCACATCCTCTCTTAACCCTTTCACAAACCCACTTTCGCATCTTACCTTATGTACATTAAGGCTTTGATTGTTTCAAATGTGATTTTTTTTTCTTTTTAACACACATGTACTCTAACGCACTCACCACCCCCACCACAAAAGCCAAAACGACGACCACAATGCTCCGCGGAAAGCATCTGATGCTTCTTCTCTCGTCACCCCCCTCGTCAAGACTACATCCGCCCTTCTCATTGTCTCGTCGTTCATCTTCCAGCTTTTTGCTTGATCTATGAGTTCATTTGGGTTGAGTGTCGCTGGGTCTTAGTTTTTCATTAATTAGTTACCTATTATTGGTGTCTTGTCATCATGTCATTAGTTATTTCCTATTTGGGATGGTTTTTCTTTTTCACTTGTAGATTAACATTGTGGAAATCGTACCTCTGTATCATCGAGTTATTACCAAAGTATTTCCGACTAGATTACAAATAAAGTAATGAGAGAGGCTGCTAAGGACGAACTTGGTTGGGCACCGTCGGCTTCGAAGAAGGAGATTTGGGTGAGAGAAGAGAGATATGGGTAACTGGGTAAGTAGGAAACAGATGAGGGGGATAAGAGACACAGACTCAACGTGGCTAAAGCACCCGGTGATTTGGCGATAAAAGTAACAAGTTAACGGAGGATTGGGCGAATTTAATGGTCATAGTATTTTATGACCGTTTTTGAATGATTAAGTGTATTTTGTACCTATATTTTATTTATAATACTGACAGCTCTTTTCGTAAAAGATAAAGGGTAATTTTAAATTTTTAACCTTCAACAAATTCGTTTTTTTAAATTCAAACTTATGTTCTTCTTTTTGTAAGGATGGGGTTGCTAACTACATCAATCAATAGCTTGTTGATAAGCATTTAAAAAATAAAACTTAATTAGCTAGTGTGTGTGCGCGCGTGTGAACTTATGCTTACAATAGTACAATGTGTTTGAATAATTAATGTGGCTACAAAGTAGCAGCAAAAACTGATTATTAGTATTTATTCATGCATTATTGTTGAAGTGAGGCATATTCTGTAGATATGATCCAAGCACACAGACACATCTGAAAATGAAATATACATATGTGGAGGTTATTTTGATGTGAAGAGAAAGCACTGTCTGTGGCTAGTTTCAGAGAATCATCCATGAAAAACTACCGTGTTTTGTGTGTGTGTGTGTATGTGTGTGGGGTGATATAGCTGTGAGCGTATTAATCATACAGCAAATGCAACACGTACATTATTGGTGAAAAAGAATCTATATATAATCTCAAATTTCCCAAAGAAATTCGTACGCCTCACAATACTTATATATACAATAATAACCTTCTATATCTCATATATAAATATATATATATATATATAATGTCATATGAATGAGAATTACTTGAACGAATAAAAAAGAGGAATTGAGTTTTCATGCATGAACACACCGTCACATCCAAGCCAGCAAACTGCAACATGTGTCCTTGTTAGAGATGAGGGTTGATGCTCCGAGCCAAGTGATGATGATGAAATTACAATAGTCTATAGTTATTATTAATGCAGATTAGATTGGTGAGCTAGGTCAATAGAAAACTTTGCTGAGAAAACTTTTTAAAAACAACAATGATCGCGGAAACTTTGGGATTGTAATTATCCATTTCTTGATGAATGATGCATATATATATGTATAGTTGATTGCTCGAAGCACGACGACGACGACGACTGCATAATTGGAGGAGAAATCTGACACGTAGTTGCAAAACATATTAGCTAGGGACTAATTTAAAATTTTTTTTGTTCTAAATGTCCACGTCTTCTTCAGGTATCTATAGAATCTGTTTCATTTGATAACATCTTGGAAAATCATCATCTTCAAGTATGATTTCACGTTTGTATTATGCGTACGTGGCTCGACTTAGTCAACACATCATAATAGAATACTATACCATTCTAATTCTCTAAACAGTGCACATTAGATCAGAGCGTTCTCAAAATTATAGGATTAATTGCCTAAAACTGTAAATATAGACTTCCCCGTTGTTAAACACAGAAGGCAGTAGTTGACGATTAGTTTCAGTGATAAAATGTAAGACTACCACAATTCATTATGCCTATCTGATTTATCGTTTCGTCCAAATTATTTTGGTCATGCTCCTTCAACAATAATTGAAATGTGCCTATGTATCCTATAAAGTGAATAATATTTTTTACATAGAGATATGTTAATTAGAAAGATTATAAATATGTAAATTTGACTCGTAAAAATAACTATTTTTTTGGGGGGACATCTCTTGTATTCAACTTTTTAGCCACATAATTTTTCATAAACACTATGGAGAGTGAATTGAATGGGGTAGGAAAATCTCACAAATGAACACAAATTATGGAGCTCCACACGTTGATGAGGATGAAAAAGATGATGTCATTATTGTGAACACTGTGTCTCAAAAAGAGAGATTTCGTGGTGAGGAATGGTGACACCTAGAAGCTTCATGACACAACCCTTTTCAAATCACACCGATCTCTCTGCCTCCCAATCTTTTTATTTTTTTAACTTTGATTCCACCTTTTCTTCTTCTCTCTGCCTACCGCCCATAATTTTCCTCTTCATTCATCTCTATCCCTATTACTATCCCCGCAATAAACGTCTGTGGGTATGGCTCATAATCTATAAACAGTTTGATTTTCTTTGGAGTTTTGAATAATGTATATTGAGATGTAATATTACTTTAATGCTATCATTTACTTTATGTTATATTTAGTAATTTACTCAGATGTATGATGAGTTAACAATAATAGCTAAAGACCTTTTAAGTTTGGTGGCACCAAAGAAGGGGTCACAGCTTCAAACCTATGCTCAATGCATGAGTGTGTCTGTGTGGGGCTGTATTGCAGCCTTTTTTCCCCCTTTTCAATCCATATATTCATGTGTGTATCTGTATATATATTAGGTGCGAGTGTTAACTATAAAAATGCAAGTATAAGATTCCAGCTCAATAAATAATATATGTTTTTGACTTGGCTTGTTTGTTAATTTGTAGATAAAGGTGGAACAAAAGGAGCATTGAAAATACTATTAAACGAAAATTTAAATTTGAAAAAATGCCACAATTTTTTGTCCAAGTAATAATTGTAACTTATTGTAAGGCTTGATATAAATAGAAGGGAGGCTTAGAGTTTAGAGCTTCACTTGTAACAACACAGACAAACAGGGAAGACTCAGTATTTGTTCCAAAGCCATCCCTTTCTAGACTCTCTCTCCCACGCCCCCCCCCCCCCAAAACACACACGCACGCACAGCAGTCTTCAGGACCTTTCCTCATGTGTCTCCACAGAAGAGAACCGATGACATCCCTTCAAATTCAGATGGATCAAAGTGGAGATTGGAAGTTGCGGCAACAAGGCGGGGGTGAAAAGTTTCATCAGAAGCTGCAGTTTCTTCCCAAAAGAATTTTGCAGTTTGTTTTCTCAATTTCTGTGTTCTCTTTATTACTTTGGTACTCTTATGGTTGTTCTATACTCCCTCATGATGAAACCATTAATGCCTTCTTCTCCACTTTCCTCTTCTCCATTTCCTCTAACATCCTCGAAAGAAAATACATGTTCCTCCTTTGCAACGCCATCCTCGCTTTTCTAGCCAAAACCTCTCTTTCCATATCAGATACTGATGATGGTGATGGTGATGATGGCTCCCTGCAATCTGCAAATGCCATACCGGCTTCCATGGAGGAAGCTCCTTCTCTGATGATGGCTCGACAACAAGAAACTGATATTAAAGAACAAGTATCATCAGAAGAAGCAAATGATCATGACGAACAAGAAGATGATGCAGAAAACATTGAAGCCTCTTCTACAGCTAAAGAAGATGAACAAGTGGGAACTGCGAGAGATAATAATGAGGTTATGGCGGTGAAGAAGCAAGATGGTGATGATGAAGCAGATGAAACTATGGTGGTGGCTGAAGAAAATGAGGAATTATCAAATGCAGAAGAGCTGAACAGAAAGTTCGAAGAGTTCATAAG
This sequence comes from Vachellia pachyceras, assembly GCA_025593235.1. NCBI lineage: Eukaryota > Viridiplantae > Streptophyta > Magnoliopsida > Fabales > Fabaceae > Vachellia > Vachellia pachyceras. Next base: position 5,268 of record JANTPZ010094802.1, on the reverse strand, counting down.
GAAGATGAAGGAAGATATAAGGATTGAAGCTCAAAGGCAGCTAGTTGCTGCAATCTAGTATCATATATTAAACGAACGAAAAAGCAATAAATTAAAGGGCCAACTAAAATTAAAGTGCTTTAGTCTGATTTTGAAATGACTAAGCCTTTCACGTCGGTTTAACGAATGAAGCTAGTGCAGTGTTATATATGTAATATCTTTGCCTTTTATTTAAAACCGTTGTTGCTTCTTGTCTTTCTAGCTTTAATGATCTTTTAATCAGTATGTTAATAAAGTTTCTTCTTGCTCTTGCTTGTCTGATGAATAGCTCATCATCAATGAGAGATCCATTAGAATATTGAGAATGAGATAACTAGTTTCAGGTATGGGTGGTTCAATATCAGCAGAAAATTAAAACGGCTCAAGTTAGAGAGTTGTTTTAAATTAATTTGAAAGGACTTTAATTTTTTGTTATCAAGAACATATCAGGATGAACTAGTTCGTTTATATATGTGGAAAGTGCTAGAAAGAACAAGATAAAGTATCACTTTTGAAGGAATCTAGCATTGAAAGTTCCCCAAGGATAAGGAAACGTATTGGGGATAGTTTCATAACCATCACAATTTTTTTTGTTTTTTATTGTCGGGATTGAACTTCATGTGGGTTTTTTTTTATTTCTAAATCATTTCTTGGACAAATTGTGAGCTCAAATATTGTACTGTGCGACTAGCTATTTAACTTCATAGCAGACAAAGATGGCAAGCATGTGTCAATTAGTGCTGTTTTTGTTGTCGACAGGTTTTGATTAGAAATAGCCCGCAAAACACTATTGCTTACTCATTTGAACTCCACGCGCGCACCCACAAGTTTTCAAATATTTAATTTTTTAAATATAAATCTAATACTTGTAATTACTTGTAATAAGTGGAGGATTTGAGAGACTTACATGACAACAATTTTATAATTGCTTAAAAAGCTAACCTATCTCCTTAAATATCATTAAGATGGCAAAATTCAAAACTCATGTTTTTGTAAATTTTAGGTTAAAAGAACTTCAATATGTATATATAAAAGTAATTGTTTCCATAGAGTAATGTTTTTAATTAGTGATTTTCAAATTTCTTTAATTAACTCATGTTTTTAATTTGTTTCCATGGCTTATACAAAGAATGCATTGAATGCGTTTGTAAAAAATGCACATCAAGTTGTTCTGATTTTGATAAAAGGGTAGAAAAAGATTAAAGAGAATACAAAATAAGATTACCGAACAAGAACTTAGCTAACAAATTATCCAAAAGATTAAATTTTTGGTTGAATTAGATGATATCATGTGATTTATATAGTTAATTCCATCTATTGCGATAAAATCAGAACCGCCTCAAATGATTTTCCACCATTTTTTCAATAGGTTCCATTTCAAGCCTCCCTCATATAAGTTGATTAAGAATCTTAACTTTTTTGTATACCCTGTAAAATGAATAATATATGTAAATTCAAAAAAGATATTATTATCAAAATAAATATAATTAATTTTTTATTTCGTGTAATTCATAGTAGATTTCAATCAAAAGGTAGCATATATAACTTTTTGAAAATGAAAAAGGAGGTCATGTGATGTGAATTTATTTAATGAAGGAAAGGAAGTAGCTTATCGATTATTCCATATATGTGTGTTCTTTCTTTCATTTAGCTTAAGTCCTTCACTAATCAACGTGCTACTTCCATTCCATTCTAAATGTATAGACTAGACAATTGAGTTTCATTCAATTCTTAATGTACTCACTAAACAACTGAGTTTTTTAATTACAATTTAATTTAAGAAATACTCCATTCAGTTTTAAATATAAGATCTAATTTAGAACTACCTCTATAATTAGCTAGAAATCTTTTAATATGTGAAACAATATGAATGGTTCATGAAAAATTAAAAATTTGAGAGTTAAAATGAATTGAATGATTAAAATAAACTCTAAAACTAGATTATTTAGGATCGGAGTACACAATCATACAAGTTCACAACTTTACATTGCCTTTTTTATATATTGTGTGTCCTAGAGTCTTCCATTCCTTAGGATAGATCGATCAACTTTATTATGAACATTGTTGTGTTCTTTTTGTCATGTACCAGAAAGAGCACACTAATTTGTTTACAAAAAAAATATCAGGTTTATAAAAATATTAAAAAAATACATTGTGAATGTGAATGAGGCTGCTGAAAATTTTGTGGCTAGGAGAATGAGAATTATCCGTATATATTCTATAGTATTTTTTAAGGATAGATATCAAGGACAGGGCGGTGGATCTATTTCCAAGTTGGGGCCCATCCTCTGGAAAGATCATAGCATGATGAAAAGAACCCCTCAAGCTTGGAAATTAATGGCCTCATAATTGCCAATAATTCATGCATATATTCCAGCATGTATTGTCTTTGTGCGTAGAAAAATTTTCCATTTTGATCTTTTCTAAAGACTAGTCTACTAGCTATCTATTCCCTAAAATCGTGTGTGAAATTCAATTACACTACAAATCACATTTTATATCTAGGATTGAAGAAAATAAATAATTATAAAGAATCAGGATGATGATTTGAAATGATATTAAAATGAGATAGAGGGTAAATACTTAATGATAACAAATATTCGAGATCTTTTAATATAAATAATTAAAAAAACACAAACACCCATTTATATTAATCAATTAATTATACTTAGATTTATAGAGTATCCCCGATTGCTTAACGCAATTCATAACTATGACTCTATGAGCACCCCTTTTGTTAGTGATCTTTTTGGTTCTAAATTACTCTGCATACTAATAACTATGAATTATTTTTAGGTATACCTAGTTATAATTAGTTAAAGTTATAAATCTACATTTGTTTACGTTAGGAAACCATTTAATTTAATTTCCGCTGTTTTGACTTAATTACAACTTAGTTATGTAAGTTTCACCCATTATATTGATCCCAACACTTAAAAAAAATATCTAGTTATTTGGGTATTGAATTGTAATTATCAAATCATAAAAATGTAAACATATATATATATAATATTAACGCATTTAAATGACCAAAACTTAAGGTGTTAATAATTTGCACCAAAGCAAACTTTAGAAACTTAATGGTAACATTAAAACTAGACTAAATGGTTATTTTCCCCTTAAAGTTGTCACTTAGTTTTGGCCTTGTTTTCATATGTAGTCTGAATATCTTGTAGAATGTCGAGTAATGGGCAAGTCTTGTTTAATTTTGTCGTTTTAAGCTTCATTTTTCTTTCTCTTTTTTTAAAAAAATTAATTGATTACTCCTACTATAGCTCTCATGTCTTTTATTACCAATCTTAATTTTTTTATTCAAGAATATCTATGCATGATGGTAGACGATGATGTTTGATCATTTCCATTTCCCCCGTCTGTAAAATTTTCTAAACAAACAGAAAAGCAATGAAACTCTACAATTGATTTAGTGCAGTATCTATCAATTAGCATATATACATTCATATAAATTACAAATATGCAATTTTTGTGTATGTAAGACAAGGATAACTAAATTAATTTATGTGGTCTTAAATTTGTTTGTTTTTGCTTTCTTTTATTTCCTCAACCTGTGCCTAAGTAAAACTGCAACGTGTTCATGGTCTTGCACCTCAAAACACAAGAAACTAAAGCGTGATAATTCCTTGTACAATATCCTAAATTTGGATTTCAACTTTTCTATTCTATAAATTTTGACTTCTAAATCTTGCCTCATGTTTATTACACTGTGCACATGAGTGGATCTGAAAAACTGAAATGAAAAGGGAAAAAAATTCAACTAAGGTCTGAAAATGTCCACTTGGAAGCAGCAGAGAAATTTTTGGGTAGCACTTTGTGAGAGTGTGAATCAGTTTATAGTACCTGCCTGCCTATGTGGTATAGAATCAAATTCTTTTATAAATAGGTTGTTCTTCAAGAAAAATAAAGTTTCTCAGGTACCAAAAGTTCATCCTTATGTTCTTATTCACCCTGCCTCTGGATGTGTTTGTGTGTGTGTGTGGGGCTATGAATTAAGGCTTTTGTATATGTGGGTCTTGTAGATAAGGTCGCATACATTGTCAAGATTGATCTTTTTCGGCAAGTTAAAAACCTGTGTCTTCTTGAACCTCATTAATTTACAAGGAATTATAGGCAGGTGCCCTTGATTATAGATCTTAGTTACAATAAATATTTGTAACTTTTATCTGTTCATTGAAGAAAACATATGGTAGTAATTAAATGCTTGTCTTTAAAGGGACCACATGAGTACAAAGTGGGGATGATGTTGAGATGGGCATGTGATTATACTAGGAAAGATAAGATTTGTAATGAACTTATACAATGAATGGTTGAAGTGGTATCTATTGAAGAAGAAAATGGTAGATTATGATTTGAATTGGCTGGTTTAGATATGTACCTAGAAGGACATTGGATGCACCAGTTAGGAAGGCAGATCAAATTTTGGAACCCTGAGAAGGTTTTGCTGTTGAAGAAAACATACAAAGCACTAAACTCTTCAATGAACAAAACCGGAATTTTAACGCGCAGTGACCTTCAGAAGCATCACCGTTTCCCAACTTTTGCTAGAAGTAAGGACACGCGTGCGCCGAGCATATGAAGGAAGCGAAGTATCGAATTAGAACAATTTGCAGTTAGCATCTAAAATATAATTTAGGGGAATTAGTCCCAAAAATTAATAAAGTTTGTTACTGTCAAAGTTTGTTCCTAATATTTAGCCTAGTTTCTGATTTAGTGAGATATTAATTAGTAACTGGTTAGCCACATAGTTGCTGATTCAGCGGGAAATCAGGAGATTTTTTTTTAACCTTGAATATCCAGTGGCAGACTCAATAAAACTCGTGCTCGAAAAGTATATTTTCTGTGCCCCTCCTTCACATCTTCTGACCCCCCCCCCCCAAATACACGCTCCTTACTGCCTTCTAATTTATTGTATTGTTTCTTACTCAGGAAGCCTGATATAACACGTACACATATATGAAGTTTTGTTCAGTAAATTGATGGGTGATCATGAGATTCAACAAAAACCAGAACAAGAACCGTTATTGCCTTCGTACTCAAGAAAACATACTTCTAATCTCAACCAGAAGATGAATGACCTACAGAGAAGAAGACGTCCCCAGCATGGCGACGTTTCTTCTGAGAATAACGGTATCAACATTGAAGAAGAAAATCTGATCCATCAAACTCCTCCATTATCAAACTTAGATTCTGATAAATTCGAATACAAAAAACTAGTCCTATTGCTCTTAACCGTTT
>JANTPZ010094801.1:0-11015 GCA_025593235.1 Vachellia pachyceras | reverse complement strand
AAAATTCCTGTACATGAAGCAAAGCCAATTGGGATTAAATTTCCAAGAAATTGGGTAACACCTCCACATGAAGCTGCAAGCGTCGGCAGTGGACTTTCCAATAAATATGAAGAAAAAGCGGTCAATGCCTCGCATTCGCAGGCTGTCGGTCACACGCTGCGTTCTTATAATATGAAACCTTCTCGCTACGCGTAAAACTCCTTCATATACCTTTCCTTTGTATCCAAAAAAAAAAAAAAACTCCTTCATATAAACCAAACCTCCCTCCTTCATTCTCATCCCCAGATCAAATCTCTCTCTCTCTCTCGCGCGCACACACCCCACTCTGAATCACTCTTCCCAGTTTCTTCTTAAATAAATTTGCTTGCTGGGTTTGACCATAATATGGCGCCAATCAGGACACGTACCCTAGAGGTGAGCATTGTATCCGGCGAGGACTTTTGCAGTAATGATCGGAATCTGGTGACCACCGACATGAACGTGGTGGTTCGTGCGGAGTCCATAAAGTGCTGGAGCACCAAAATGGCGAAGCAAGGAGCAGAGAGCCGAAGCACTTTGTGGAACGATAAGTTGAAGGTGGAAATGCCATGGCATGCGAAGTCCATCACTTTGGAAGTTCAGAGCAAGACGGCGAAAGGTGTGGTCAGATCCATCGGGTTGGCCAGAATAGCCATTGGGGAGGTGTTGCCAAAGGAAGAGGTGTTGAGTTACAGGCTGAGGAACTGGGAAGGAAGAAGGAGTGGGATCATCAATTTCTCAGTCAAAGTAGTGAATAAAAAGGAATCGCAACAACTAGAAGAAGATGATGAGGGAACAACGGCGAGTTCTTGTGGGATGAAATTAAGGGATTATTGTGGAACTGTCACTGGAATTCCTGTTTCCTGGATCCACCCAGGCATTGCCGTCTGAAGATTCGAGATTTAGTACCTTTGATTTATTTTTTGAATTATATACAGGAATTATTGTATTGGATCCGATTCTGTGGAAATTGAGGGCTCATTTCATCCTTGGTATAACAAGAAGTCGCCCATCTGAATTAAAAGATAACTCTTCAAAAATTCAACCCTGTAAACCATATATGGCCAAGCCTCATGAGAGGAAAATACAGGTCAACATGTGGATTTAAATTAGAAAATGTGACCATGATTAAATATGAATTAAGTTTCATGGGTGGGTGGGGGATCGCGGCCACCGTGTCTGATACGTAAGAGATATTCTGGACAAAAGAGAAGTAGTATTATTATTATACCAGGTTGACTTCCCCTTGCTTTTTGTTTGAGTAGAAAGCCAGGTCGAACTTTTCGTACATTCTTTTTGATTAACTATAAAAGAGCGCGTACGTGATGAGATTGAAGAGCTCTAATCTATATTTATAAAATTTTGGATTCTTTGAATAACAACAGCAGCACGCATCGGCACTTGGCTCCTCCCCTGCCGCCCCTTTTCAGTTTTTTCTAGGAGGTCTTTGGATTAGCTTTTAGAAAGTGATTTTACATAATCTAATATAAATATGTGAAATTAGTTTTGTCTTAATAAAGATGATATGAGTAGTTTGACAAACACCCCTTTAAACTCAAACCTTATTCATTAAAAAAAACCACTACTTTTTTTTTGGAAATTTTCTGTACCTATGTTTGACTTGGATTTTGTAACCGTATATAAAATCATGTATTCTCTCAAAGACATACAAAGCAGAACTTCACAATTATCTAAATGGGTTATCTTTACATAATTTCATCTGTGAACTTAATTTTTTTTTAAAAAAAATCACTGGGGAAAGATGAAAGATTTGGGAAGTATGAAAGGAAAACATAATCGGTATAGAATTACAAATAAGAAATCCATAATTTCAAACTTTCAGAATTATGTTACGTTACCAACTAACTCCTTTAGATTTGAACATTACTTTAAGGTCAAAATATGGATAAATCTCCTAGACTATTTTTTAAATCTACAAGAACCTAATTTAGAAGCGTATGATTTATGCAAGAAGGCTTACTTACATGTAACTACCAATACATTTACCAAAAAGACGTACTACAAAAATATTTTCTGAGTGGATAGGATGCCTGGTAGAGTGAAAATGGCGGGATTAATTAAAAAGTGATAAATAAGGGCGATAATACAAAAGAAATATTGAAACTAAAAAAAACCCCACGTGCTCTCAGTGTGAAAAAGAGGATGTTGTATTGTGAAAACAAAGTTTTATTTGGTTGGTAGAAGGTTTGAAGATTAAAGAGATCACGCCTCAGCATATAACACGAAACGATGCAAAAGTTGGTCAGCTTATGAATGAATTATCAATGACCTCACGCGTAGGCTCTGGGGAAATCACATGCATTGTGAAAGAGAGAAGAATATGGCTGGGCATACAATTCAACAGAAATTTACGAGAATTATATATACTCTGGCTGACTAGCGTGCACGCGAAGATTCTTCTCTTGACTTCATTGGTCTTTCTTAAATCCAAGTCAAGAATCTGAACTAGTACATTATATTATGTGTTTACTTACACCCTTTTATATATGTACGCAGTGGCGGAGCCAGGACCCTGTGACAGTGGGGGCAATTTTTTATTTTTAAGCAAATGACAACAGACTTACAAATACAGATAATTTGAGTGGGTTCAAATTTTAACATTCAGTAGATGCATAATAAAAATCTAAAAGTAATTTACATACATACAAAAAAATCCAGTGGGGGCAATTGCGCACCCTCAGCAAAGGGTGGCTCCGCCACTGTATGTACGCCATAGCACTTACATTGCCCCTCGAATAAGTTGATGTGTAAATAGTTAATTCTATTCCACAACTACCTTTTGCTGTGTCCATATTTGTGCCTAGGCATGTGTATGAAATTAAATCACGACTGTATTTTCGTTTTAAGAATCAATCATACAACACGTTAACCGAGATCGAAATCTCAGTACGGACTTGCCCAGAAAATACTTCGCCCATGCAAAAAGTAAGAAATTTAAAAGAACAGTGTCTCAGAAAAACGCGAACGAGTCGGAAACTACCAATGGTCAACAGCACCTGTTTCCTGCTTCTCCCACAATGACCGAGTAAACCAAATCCACGTCTTTGCCTCGTCTTTACGGCCCTTTCCTTACGTTTCTCCCCCCGAAATCCCATTATATAAACCCTCCTTCCTCCTCCTTTGTTTCCATCACATAATCTCTACACTTCTTCATTTCCATATCCTATCCAATCTCTCTGACCCAGAATGAACCCAATCAAGACACGTACTCTGGAGGTCACCGTCATATCCGGCGAGAACCTTTGTATGGATCAGAACCCGGTGACGGAGAACGTGTATGTGGTGGTCCGGACGGAGTCGTTGAAGTGTTGGACCACGAAAATGGCGAAGCAAGGAGACAAGGGCTTAGGTTTAGGGCACAGCAGTTTATGGAACGAGAGGTTGATGGTGGAGGTGCCATTGCATGCAAAGTCTATCACATTCGAAGTTCATTGTAAGTCGTCGAAAGGATTGGTTCCATCCATTGGGTTGGCAAGAATAGCGATTTCGGATGTTGTGCCCAAGGAAGGGGGGTGCTCGGAGGTGTTGAGTTATAGGTTGAGGAATTGGGAGGGAAGGCGAAGTGGGGTTATCAGCTTCTCAGTGAAGACGATGAAGAAAGAAGAACAAAAACAACAAGATGGTGATGATTCAACGTGTTCGGGAATGATTATGCAAAAGAATGGGGGTTTCAATCATCATATCACTGTTCAAAATAATGGAGTCGTTTTGGGCATTCCTGTTCGGTGGAATCATCTTGGCGTCCATGTTTGAAGCGATTAAAAAATATAACTTTGTTTGTTAATGCTCAGTTTTTGTTCTTGTTTCATTCGAAGTTGTGGTTTTCACTTTCTTTTTCATGTTATCTTTGATAATGCATTTTGTCTATAATATATATCATGGAGAGACAACAGCTGATTTTTTTTTTTTAAAAAAAAATGTTCTCTAAAGAAGATGTGTGCTTTCATATGTTTGTTACAAGATGTAAGAATATCGCCAGGAAAAATACTCCAAATTTTCCTGCTGACCTGCTCAAATATCAATTAAGCTTCAGCTTCTCCTTCTTTTCCTTTGTCAGATCAATTACTGTGTTGTTGTGTTTTCTATTCATTTTTTCGTAACTTTGTCCTAATTTTATTCTCTTGCTAATTAGTTTTTGCCTCTTTTCCACAAGAATAAGTCTTATTCTTTTATATTTCATGTATTTCTTTAAATTTTACACAACATTCTTTAATTTACTGCATATTACTTTGAAAGATCCTTAGCCATTATTAGCTAATCTTTTGGTTCTTAATTTACTGCATATCACAAGAATAAACCTACTTGGCAGGCTTGTGGCTCAATTTTTCCACCGGACGGGTATTTTATAGTTTCGTTAATTGTAATTTGGTTTCATTACTTTCATATACATTTAATTAAATTTTTCAACCGATTTTGAACCATCCAATCAATCTTTCCAAAGTAAACCAGATACTCCTCGGCTAAAATCCGCCCCGCCCCCCCAAATTTCTAGGTAGTCTGTATTAAATCCATCAGATGTTTAGAATTCAGCATTTAAAAAAATATTTTGAGACGTTATGAGCTTAACATTGATCAAAGTGTTCTTAAACATGAAGCAAAGAGAAAGATACGATAAAAGGGTGGAAATCTTGCGGTAGAAATACCCCCAAAGCAAAACTATCAAAGTCAGAATAAGATGGATCCAGCTGAAAATATTGAGTGATTAAAAACGGGACAAATTCTTGGGAGAACTGAGGATATGGGAATCACGAAATGGGTTCTCCTGTCAAGAAAAAATTCGAAATGGGTTCTTCTATTACTTATTTTCTTGTTAGAAACAAATAGTTATTTTGGGGACGAGATGAGATTAGATGGGTTCTGATGGAATGTTAGTGTGTATCTTTTCCTCCCCTAAACAAGAACGGATTCGTTAGGCTGCATCAACATATGAGAAACTCGCCCCACTCTTTCTTCAAATTACACTCCCTAGCTAGCTGCAGAACATAATTAAGCTGGTTATACACTCCTACGTACTTTACCAGTTAAATTAAATTTAGCATTACAATGATACTAATTATTACATACTAGATTCATCTTCATTACATGCATGCCAGTATGATGCTGGTTTAGAGCATGCATAAAAAAAGGCACATGATCTAATCAAGCGAAAAAGCATCCTCTTCTCCGGCCAATTCATACTTGTGAATGGATTCCGGTATGAACATTGAACTTGCAGAAAGGGCAGTTTGCGTTGATGTACAGCCACCTATCGATGCAGTCCGTATGAAAATGGTGGCCGCACGGAAGTTCTCTTAGCTCTGCTCCATCCTCATACGCACACAGGCAGATGCAGCACTCCTGTTTTCCATCACAATCACACTCCATTCATTCATTCATGCACCCATACTTGCAACAGAGAGAGACTGACCTCAAAGAATGTGACTCTTGTAGACGCTTACATCTCATCAATATATTCATCATCTCCTTAGACTGCTCATGATACCTTAAGTTTGTATAGGATATATGTGTGTATATATATATATATAAGGTCTAATATACTATAATACTCATGATGTTGTTCTTTTAGATGTTTGCATCTCATCTTTGCATTCATCCTCCATAATACTATCTGTATCCAAGATATGCGATCGAGTTCAGACAATGATATACTGAAAGGTTCTGAGAACAAATCACAAAAGGAAAATCCATGTATGAAGCTATGTGATGATTTTGTTTAGAAATGGTTTTACAAAGTCAGAAGATTTGGGAGACAGTTATGTTTATATTAGGATCTTGGGTATTAGCAAGTACAAAATTTGTGTTTAGCGCACTTGTATGCAAGGTATTATTTTTTATGATTTCAGTATCACTGAGAACTATGGAATTTTCAAGCATGATTATGTAGATCATATCATATCATCCCCATTCAAAATAAATACAATGGAAGCTTACTGCATCTTCCGTGGAAAGAACATGCTCTGCAGGTGTATCGCTGTCACATTCTGTCATGATTCCTTTACAAGATGAAGCTTGGGCATTATCATCGTCATCATCAACAACATTAAGCATAGGTTCATCTGCACTCCTGAACTTGAATTTTCGCAACCGACTGATTTCCTCCTTGGTTGCCCCTTCCTGCTCCCACATTAAAAAGTCACTTCACGATCATGGATATCAATTGTTCATGCTGATGAGTGCTTCATGAAAAAATATTATCGCAAGAGCCAATAAATAGAACATTGAAGCTATGAGGCAAGTATTTTATGTTAAAACGCTAATCACCTTATCTGCCACCACTGACAAAAACGCAAGTATGCATGGGAGACAGCAGCAAACAGCAATACCAACAAGGCATGCCACAACCACACAAATCAAAACAAGTACAATGTCGATGGCAAGGAAGGTGATGCAAAGCCTGCAAACCACAACCGTGCAATCTAGATTGAGAATATGGAAAAAGGAAGACGACGAAAAGAAATTCATATACCATATCAAGGCACATGAGTAATCTATTCCTGTTGGATAGCTGCATTCATATTTTTTAATCACTAAACCACTTTTACTAATCAATAAGTTGCTTGTCTGGAAATTGTGGTTTATTTGTCATCATTAATTTATACCCTATATTGCTCACTACGAGTCTCGGAGTTTTAGAATAGCACACGTCACTTGCTAAGAACAAAATTAAACAACCTCCAACTAACCAGTAAAGCAGAGGGGCATCTTGGTTCAAGCTCTGGCCACCAGTAGTAATCCAATAAAATCCAAGTAGCCACCACATGAATGAAAACAGGGCATTTGCAGATTCCATGCGCTTTCTGATGCTGCAACGAAATTACCATTGACATAATTAAAATAGGCGAGACAGGAAAAGTTCATTACACATTTTAAAATGCAGATTTCTTTTTTCTTTTCCTTTTTTCTTTACTTTCTCGACCCAATATCCAACACTCAGTTACAGTAAGCTTAGAATAATTAACGACGCTCAGCTTTCCCAAACAAATCGTTTACAAGTCATGCATTCCCGGTTGCATAAGAAGATACATCAGGAGTTCAATTTCCCACTTTATATTCACAATATCCAACAGCAATGCAATGGTATACCTATATCCATCCCGATCGTGTTCGTCACCAGAATCAATTGCATCGCCAATATCACTCCCGGAACTGGAATTAAAATCTTCTCCTCTCTCCCATGAGATCCTACTCTGATACCGTTCTTCGGACGCAGAACGTGCTTGGGCTTGCATGTTTCTTCTGTACTTAAGAATCACACGCACACAGTGAAACGCACCTTGAAGCAAGTATCCACAAATCCACACCCTCAGAGGCACCGAAGGCTCCTCCTCAACGCTCATCCCCAAAACGACAATCCCGCTAATCACACACGCCAAGTTCCAAACGACATCCAGTATCACTACAGGCTTCGAGAACGCCCAGTTACTCTGACGAGCCTCCAGCTGCTCCGCAGCGTTCTCCCGCACCCGCACTGACGGCTCCCGGAGCATCATCCGCCTCCCGCTCGCATGCCGAAAGAACCGCGCCGTTCTCTGTAACGGCCGCGACATCCGTCGGAGCACTTGGTCAGAGAGGGAGTAACGAAGAAGGGGCGAGGGGTCTACGTTGGAATCTGGTAGAGCTGCCGGCAACGAGGTTGTACTTAACATCATGTGAATTCGACGGGAAGAGAAAATTAGCTACGATTATATTCGGAAATTTAGAACTCGAATTGATTCGAAGATTAAAGAAATATGGGGAGACTATAATCAAATTGAATAAGCGAAACGTTTATTGAGGCGAAATGCGAATAGGTGATTTGACGATTCTAAACTTGGCATTCAATTCAAGAATCGGGGGATAATGGGATGGAATCGAGTCTTTGGAAAAATCGGTGCTTGTTTGTAATTTTGTTGTCAAGTTTGGACTTTGAATTGGTTTGCGAAGACATCAATGCATTGCAATTTGCAAACCAACACAAAAAGGATATCGCGAGGGCACGGGTGGCTTTGTAGGAAGCAACAATTTTCATCCAAGCGAAAATGATAAACGGTAACAGTTTTTTTTTTTGGCCAATAAACAGTAACAGATGCCTCTTGTGTTACCGTTAAATCCGTTACTTTTTTTATAATTTAATTCAGCTTAATCTCACTCTTTGTTGGCCAAAAAATTGATAACACCATTAAGTATATTTTAATAATTTTTGTTTGCATTGAAATTAGCAAACAAAATTATATCAACAAACATAGATTCTATATATGTGTGTGTAACTATATTACTTTAATAAATAATAATTTGATTGAAATATACTGTACATTTTTATTTTTCATCGTCACTAAAAATTATAAGTATAGTAAAAGAATTATATATATGTAATTATGTATAAGTATGTTGCTCTAGAAAACATAAGTAATAAATAGGAAACCATTAATTCCATTTTTATAAGATTTTAATTTTAAAAAAATTAGAAGGGAAATTTTCAACTAGGATTAGTGCTCTTTTCTTTGTCTAGTTGGCTTGACGGTCAAATGTGGGCTGTAAAAGAAATAGGAAAAGATGGAGTTTGAATATTGGCCTCATTGTGACAAATTATTTATACTTTGTCCCCTTCGCTTCCATATCATCCTTTTATTAAGTTAAATTTTTTTCCAGAGACTGTGTCATGTAAATAATGTCAAATAATTTATCTTGTTTATAAATTATAAATAACCTAACTAATAATTATTTTTAATACTTTATTGATGTTCGTATTTATTATATTAATTAATAGTATATAATAATATAAATTAGATAAGCTGACCTCATAGATTATCCAAATTGAAAAAAAAACGTTATATTATTTTTTTTGTTAACAAAACGTTACATTACTAATAACCTATAAATGTACGACTCGTGCGAATTTATATATTAGAAACTTAGAACGATATTTACGTTCGAAGGTAAAACTTTTCTTTTTGACATTTATGTGTTAACCTGCATTTTTGTGTGTTGATGTACTTTATAAGGACTTTAAATTCTATAATCGTCGGAAAAAATGAGGACTATAATTTCTTCACTGTTCAGATTAATATTCAACGGGCTGGACAAAATTGTGAAAATAATTTTTTTAAAATGAATAAAAGTTACCACTTCAAAGTAGGAAATGGGTATTTAAATTTCGAGTGTCAAAATAAATTTAATTGATCCATTTCTGATATTAATAACGAGCATGCTTTCCTCCTCTTAAGAGATAAGGAATTCAGCAAAAATGATCAAATGTTTTATCTTTTGAACCAATTAAAACTCTCGCTATAATTTTCTCCACCTATAAAATTCAAATCTAAAATCAGCAGATTCAAATAATTCTTAATTCTCTCCCAGTCAACCCCACCATTCTTGGTGGTTAATTTAACCAAATGTCAAACTGAATCTCAGGCAGTCTCTTAGTTTCTTTAGCCCCTTGATTCCTGTTTAATTAAATTCTTGATTCCTCTCAATCTATTCCATCCCATTTTGTCCTAAAACAAATCATACATTGTTAATGACACCATAATATACCTCTTTCCATTTCACCATGCTTCAATATTTAGTGACTATTGCAAGCATATTTATTTTGTTCTGTCCCAGGACTGAGCCATTCGTAGTTTCAACTTCCCTTTTCTCATGCCCTACTGCCGTGCCATCTATACGTATCCTTCTTTCACTAGTGCCAGAACCAACCATCAGAAGCAGAATACAGAAACCAAAAAGGAAAAAAAAAAATCGCAAGTTCGCATTATGATCCCAGTTGGTCCGATTTCAGGAACAACCGTCAACTACTTAAACATGATCAGAAGATTCCAAGAACTCGTCATCTTTCACAATTGCAGCGTAGCACAGCATACACCATTCATAAATTACACCAGAAAGTTAAAAGCTGGAAACCCTATATTCAGACAGTAGTCCCCACTTAATCCTCCTTCGTCTGTCACCAGCGGAGGTCTTTACATGGTCCTTGAACAGAGCTTGTAAGTAGTTAAGGCTCCCTGTAAGTTTTATAGTCATGTGATTCTGCATGCGGGATAAGAGAGATCTGACCTACTAGGGCAGGAAGTAGTAGCATTACTGCCATGGATATATCTACTCATCCAAAAACCCATTTACATTCTTCCCTACTTATGTATTCATGACTGATAATCAATTACACTCCTTGCATGTTCGGGAATGAGACGTTGACGCAACTCAGCAGGTGCACCGGCCAACTCTGCGTTGTTTTATTCAGTGAGCAAAAGCAACATAAACATCATTTACTGTAGTGTGAGCAAAATTTTTCTCCGATTCATACGGCCCATTTATCAAGGCCCCTGACTATGAGTAAATACACAACTTTGATAGCATGTTAGTTCTTTCGTCAAATGAAGAGGAAACAGTTCGTTTACCTTGTGCTGTAAAGTCAAACAAAGGAGGCAGAGGTCGCCCGTTCGGCAAGCATACATTTGGATCTCTCAGATCATTGAAGAAGGGGTGTGCACATGCTTCCAACTGTAAATGAGAAATAACTGAGATCAGACTACCCAAAAAGAACTTATTGTTTTCCTTCCGAAACTTTGTGGTTCTGCAGAACAATGATGTCACAAATAAATTGCTCCCCTGAAAAATAAACTTCCTTACAGCAGTGCAACGTAGATTTGGTGAATACTGGAGCAGCCTTGATACAAGATCAACAGCTTCTGAAGGCATTCTCCTGTGGAAAACCTGGAAGTTACTAATTCAGTGAGTTATCTAATGCATTCATTAATCATGAACTGTATTCTTCTTTAGGTGGGATTGGCATCGTGAAGAACAACTAACCTTGTACCATGGGTGCGCTTTAATCTGAGGAAACTTGAATTCAGAGTAATTTGGGTTCATGCATTTTATTTCTTCTCTGGTCGGTGTCCCCAATATCTATAGCATATAAAAATAAAACTTGGACTGAGTAACAAAAGCTGATGGAAAAAAAAACTTCCCAAAAGAAATTGCTTGTAAAGAAAAAAATCAGA
>JANTPZ010094800.1:0-14008 GCA_025593235.1 Vachellia pachyceras | reverse complement strand
CAAAAGAATCATAGTGCATTAAACACTGAATTTGTTAGATACTTTTAACATTATACTGAATTTATGTTATTGGACCAGCTTTTCATCTAAATAAATTATTTTGATTTAAATCATCCAAATATTGGATGATTTTATTTTCTGTTTGAAGTTAGATATGTATTTTTCAAACAACTGATAGTTAAAAAGTTAGTTTTCTTTTAGATCATGATTATATTGATATGAAGTTATAAAAATAAAATAAAATTTACATATGACAAGAAGTTCGATCATATATAGTAATATATATATATTAGGCGTATTTACTCTCGGTCACGATTCTGAGCCCCATCAATTTTTGATGGGATTGTCCTATCCCAACAGGATAGAACGTGATAAGGGCTTTAGGGCTTGTTTGGAAATCAATTCTAGAACTTAGGTTTAGTTTCAAAACCTAAGTTTTACCTCAAAATCAAGGTTTTGTCCAAACAAAATTTTTTTTTTCAAAAGCTATTTTGGTTACAAAACATCAGTTTAAAAACTAAATTTTGAAACCTAGGTAACATAAGTTTTCTCTTTCCTACATTTTCCTCTTTCTTTTTTCCTACTTTTTCTTTCTTTCTTTCTCTTTCCTCTTTCACTACACACTTTTTTTCCTCAGAATCCGTAAAAGCTAATAACTTTCCAAATATAAATCACTTTTCAAAACCTAGGTTTTGCTTCGGAATCTGTAAAAGCTATTTTCAAAATCATATCCAAACAAGCTCTTATTCCGTCCCCACTTTTTATCTCATCTTAGATATTTTATTTTTTTAAAGATATAACATATAGGGATAATTGAAGAAAAACCCATCAATGGGAAATTAATTGTAAAATAGAAGCTTCCATGCACATGCAACTAAGTTTTCACATGTGCAACTCAATTTTCAAATATTTAACTAAACTTCCAAGTGTGCAACTGAGCATTTCTCGTTTTACAATTAATTCCCCAATGTGGGATTTTCCCCAATTCTCCCTAACATATATTTTTTGAATGATATAACAAATATCTTTTATTCAATCAAAGATATTGATTATATAAAGAGATTATCATATTGATAATATATTTGATACAATAATTCAAAATATTAGAAATATCTAATACTTTAATAAATATGTTATTTTTATATTTATTTTTTACCGGAATATCTAATATTTTTTATTAAAGACATAGCTACTATCTTTTTTATAGATATTAGTTATATGAGAAGATATTATCACATTTATTATGTCTTGCTATCTTTAAAATCAAATTGTTTCCCCTTGAATCTTTACTTTTTTATTTTCTACATTGCATAAGTTCATGTTTTTCCCATTTATGATCATGAAATAGATAAAAAAATCCATTAACATATTTAAACACATCCTATCCCGGTGGGAACGGGACAGGACACATTTGCTGCGTTTGGTAGGATGGAACTTGAGTTCTGGAAGTGGAATTGAGGGTGGAAGTGGGATTTTGGCTTATTTGGTATCATGGAAGTGGGTTCCATGGAACCCAAAAACATTGGAACTGGGTTCCAACCTCCCCCCTTGGGAACCCAGTTCCAGTTCCATAGAATTGGGGCTAGACTCTTTTGCCCTTCACCCCCCTCAGCGGCGACGGAAGGGGCGACGGAGGTGGTGGTGACGGTGGGTGGTCTTCTTCTCTGGCGACCAGCTAGCTGATGGCTTCAACGAAGGTGAGCGACGTTAGACGGTCTGGCACGAAGATCTGCGACGACGACGACGAAGGTAGGCGATCATTTGCGACATCTGCGACGACGACCACGAGGTCTTCCATCTGTGTTGGAGTTCTTCGACGGAGATCTGGCACAGCGGAGTTCTTCCATCTGCGACGACGGTGAAGGTAGGAGACGACGGCGACGAGTGATCTGCGACGATGGTGGGAGACGACGGCGACGAGCGATCTGCAACTTGTTTTTTTTTTGTTAAGCGTATTTTATTTTTTATTTTTGGTGAAAAAGAATGTTAAGGGTATTTTAGTATTTTACATCACACTTCCATAACCATACCAAACACACTTTAAAACCTACTTCCAGTTCCAATTCCACTTCCAGTTCCACTTCCAATTCCATCAAAATCAGTTCCGCGTACCAAACGGGGCAATAATATATTTGATGTCATGTGTCTATTTCATGATGAGACACGGAATAAGCCTATACTGTCCCTATAATATGAATGCACAATATATGTGAGCGTGCCAGTTAATGAATCATAGTACATATTAAAATTTTGAATATTTTCATCAAAAAGAAAAAAGGAAAGGGAAAATAATGCATAAAGTACCTTGAAAATAATGAATCACTCCCATAGTGATGATAGTTCCTCATGCGTCTTTAACAAAGTTTAAATGAAATTACCTAAATGACCTTGTAACTCATAAAGGCAGCACTTGACGGTGTCTAATTTGGCAAGAAAGTGGTGGACTTCATTCGAATGAACAATGGGTTCATTCGAATGAATGCCACTTTTTAAACCGCACAAAAAAGTTTGTGGTTTAGAAAGCAGTGGAATGAAGTCCACTTGGTTTAGAAAATAGTGAACTTTCAAAACCTTTCTTTTTAAGAGGCTCATTCGAATGAGACACAATTCCATTCAAATTAGAAAGCTCAAATCTTTCTAAACCGAACATAATAAAAACGATTTAGAAAGTGAAGTTTCTAAACCATTGTTATTAAATACAGTTTAGAAAGTAAACATGTTGCAATCATTTGAATGAGGGAGTCCAAATTTGTACTTTGATGAAGTTGATGCACTCATTCAAATGAGTGCTGGAACTCATTCGAATGAGACTTTCTAAACCATTTCTAAACCATTGCTAATGAAATATGGTTGTAAAATACCTAGTGGCTCCTATTTCAGAAGGAGCAACTTATTTGTTTTGCTTCAAAACAATGCATTGGAGATGTTGAAAAGGCAAAACAAGAGTTGGATTTGAAACTAGAATATGTGAAAAAAAGTATGTAAGAAGCTGATCGAAAAACTAAAGAAATAATGACGTCGGTGAAGAAGAGGTTGGATGATGTGAATGCTATCATAGAGCTGCAGCAAGAGCTTGAAGAAGGAGTTAACAAGTGTTTCAATGTGTCCCGAAGACATTCTTTAGCAAAACAAATGGAAGATAAGGCTAAGCAAATGAAAGACCTCAAACGAAATTCTATCTTTTCCCAATTGAAACAACTTCCTAGCATCCTTAACATTTCTTCCAAAGGCTTCATTAACTTCAACTCGAGGAAATCCACTTACAATCATGTTTTTGAAGGCAATTAAAGATGACGACAAGAAGATTGTGGGATTATATGGTGTGGAATTCATGCAAAACAACTTATAGAATTCTATCTATGCTCTTTTAAATGTAGTCTCTCCATCTCCTTTTCAGTACTGTTTAAGGTGGGTTAAGACACATCAAACACCTGAAATATTTTCTTTTTCAACTACACTTAATATCCTAAACTAATTTGTGAGTTGTTTGACTTACTGTCTTTTTTCTAGTAGTATTTAGAACTATATGGAAAAACTAGAATTAAAACACCCAGATAACACAAACAGGTTATTGTTCAAGAATTTGGCAGTCGGAGAACATAAATTTATATGTCCATGACAACAAAGTCAACATAATTATAAATTAATAGCAAACTTGTGTATTCATATAAAAAATTTAATGATGTGATCTATAAATAAAATCAATAAAATTCCTCCTCTCTCTATGTCATGTAAATAGGAACGGAGAAGGAGTGTAATAATAAGAAACGAAAGAATTTATTATAGATGAAGCTTTGAAATATATTTAAAAGAAGGGTTAAGGTGCAATTTAACAACGAAGTTTTTCGTAAGAAGCGTCTAGCACCATTAAGTTTCGGAAGGAGCAAAAAGACACATAACGTTACAAAAGGGGTGCAAAAAAACAACACCGTTAAACCTAACAAAACGGTCCATTACTTTTAACGGTGGGTCCCACAAATCAGCTTTTTCCTCCTTCCCTGGCTAGGAGAGAGAGGCTGTGGCGTCTTTTATCCACTTCAATCATATTCCATGCCTTTTCTTTCGCTATATACATATAAATAATAAATTTAACTTGTGCATCATTACTTATAAAAGGACCAACTGCAGGAAACTCTGCGACGCAGGAGAAGAACTAGGGTTTAGCTTGAATTCTAGGCTGACGGAAAATCATCGGAGTGAATATGATCTACGACGTTAACTCTCCTCTCTTCCGGTCCTTCCTGAGTCAGAAGGGAGGCTCTTCTGACAAGAGGAAAGTGGAAGAGCAGAAGCCGAAAGAACAGAAACCCAAAGCCAATGAGAACAAACCTGTGATGACAGAATGAAGCAGCTTCACCTGCATTTAGAAATTCAATGTTAGAGTGGTTTTAGTGGTTGTAATGATAACGCTATAAAATTGAAAGCCTTTGGTTTGGGCCCAATAATAAAGAAGGCAACACCTTCATTTTCCTTCTCTTCAAGAAAAGGGCCTCATAGAATAAACCCAAATGGAAGCAACCTATGCAACACAACAAATTAAAGCTGTAAGCAATGAACATGTATGGATGAAAAACTTTCAATCAATATATTAAGAAACGAATATATAGTTTACTTCAACTTTGGAATTGGTGTCTCCACCATTCAAGAGATGAAGTAAAGAACAAATTCTTATTATATCTTCATTTATATATCAAGGAGTTTAGGCTTTATTCTTACATTCATTTATATTCTTATCATTTCTTGAGCTATTTGTTGCTTCCTTCAAATTTCCAGGAAGCATAATTTAGTCACTACTTATAAATCCCTCTCAGCAGTGTCAATCATTTTCTTCAAGCCCTCCTTCACTGTTCGAATTCCTGAAGGATCATCAAGGCCATCCATACATAATACAGGTAAATATTAGCTCGCTTTACATTTATTTGTTTTATTGATTCTTAACGAATTATTTCTTTTCAGTGTACATAAATTTTGTCTATTTATTTAAAGCCTCTTCATTTGTGCTTTTGTTTCTTTTTAGTGTATTTTCAGATGAAGTTCAAATCATATATCATCCTTTCACTACTACAAAAAGTACCTTTTACGCCATATTTTTAACCCAATTAGCGCCCTATTTCAGGGAGCTGCAAATGTGAGGGTAGTAAAAAGTTTTGGCTTACGGCGCCCTATTTGTGGAGAGGCGCCGTAGGGGAGACCAAAGTTTTACCTTTTACTCTTTTGGTAGGGCGCCAAAGGGTCCCTTCAACGCCCTTCTCCCTAAGTAGGGCGCCAAAAGGTTCATTTAATTACAAAAATGCCACCGCCTTCATTTTTTACTCCCTTTTTCTAAAAAAGGGCGCGAATTTCAGTAGCAAAAAGTCTCTTCTGTAGTAGTGTTTTGCTAAGCATCTATTTATTAAATGTAAATAATAAAAATATAGGTTATTACATTTCTTTTAACAAGAGAACGTTTGATCTATTTATTTTGGTAGTATATGGTTGAGGGGAAAAGATTTTTGAGTATTTATTGGCTATTACGATGATCATGAAAAATGAATAATGTCAATCATGCGATTATCTTCTAAACTTATTCATTTTATTTTTTAGTGAAAATTAACTTTAGGTGATCTTAGGTAAAATTAAATATAGACAAGTCCTAAGAATTGGATTATATTTTTGCACAACTTGTAAAAGACATAAATTGATTTGTGTGTGTGTGAAAGTTTGACTTTTAAATATAAATTCATACATTTGACCTGTAAATTAATGAGCAGTTGGATCAACTTGTAAACAAGCAAGTTTGACTTATATTTTAGGAGCTGTCTATATTTAATGTTCGTACCTAAGGCCTATGCATAATTTCTTTTCAACCTTTTATTTGAAGTTGGTACAGACTCACCCTCACAGAACAACGCGTGAATATGAAATGCTCGGTCACTGTGGTATTACGTTCAGAAAATGCTTACAACCATGCAAGGAATCTGTAAAAGATACGCAATAACAGAAAAGGGAAATGCCTAGTGGCTATAGGGGAATAGAGGGGGAGAGAGAGAGAGTCTGTCCAAAATCGTCCTCCATTTCCCGAAGTTTCCATGTCTTCTTCCTCAATCTTAGGCTCCTTCTTATTATTGGGTCAGCTGAACTCGGGCCTGTTACAGAAGTTTCTTAAAGAGCACTATAAAAATTACAAGTTTTTCTTGGATTATCTCCTTTTAATTTCACAATAAATTTACACTAATTGATATTTTACAAATTAAGCCCTTTAAAAAATTAAGATCCGATCCATAAAATTTGATTGCAAAGTTTGAGCTAATTAACATTATTTTTTTATTATACAAAATCCATATACATAAATATGCAAGGATTTTTTTCCCACATAAATGCTTATATAATCATGTGAATAATGCTTACTTATCCAAAAAAATGTTCAGGCCACTTTTTTGAGTTAGATTAGTCAAGTTTTTACGATGTTCGGGCATGCATACTAGATTTGGAGGAACCATACACATCCCTATTAACCATGATAGAGAACTCAAGGGGAAAAAATAATCAATTATAATTTTAATTAAGAGAGGGATGGGGAAAATTATTCCAAATGACAAAATTTGGAAATTTGTGATTCTTAAAGACCCACCGATAGAAATAAATGTTGTCCACTTATGAAATTTCTATTATTTGAGTGGAAATTGAATAGTAATAAATATGCTTACATTGTAGATTTTTCTATTTTAATGATAAATACTTGTAGTTTGACTAGTAAATTTGTGCTCTATGAGACTACGAGTGATAAATATACGATCCAAAAAATAATAATTTGCTTAATTAGTTCTTTTGAATTTCTGCTTTTTTTGTATTCTGATAATTTATTTTAAGTTATCATATTTAAGATGCATCATGGCCCATGTTAAAATTAGGAATATCTTATTTTACAGCTCAGTTTCTTCTTTTCTAAGAATAAACATTTTTCAACAATTAATTACTTAGTTCTTTCTTGCAAGACTGTGTCACACAATTTGATTACTTCTTTCTTCTATGACCAAAGTTATCATCAATTCATATTAGAGGTATTTAATATAAGAATATGATTTCTTTATGCATGTTATGTATTTATATGCATTGTTTAATTAATTAGATAGGTATTTATAACTAAGTCTATATACATTGTTAATATTTCTATGCACATTCAGTCTCTCACAATTAGCTGGTTTCAGTTGAATATGCTTTTGCAAATCATTAACATAGTATATGTGATTGCTTTTTATTGCATTAGATGGTGGACATTGTGATCTCAATTGCCTCAAAGGTTGCAGAATACCTAGTGGCTCCAATTTCACAAGGAGCTACTTATTTGTTCTGCTTCAAGCAATTCGTTGGAGATGTTGACAAAGCAAAACAAGAGTTGAAGGTGAAACTAGTAGATGTGGAAAAGTGTAAGGAAGAAGCTGATCGGAAAACTGAAGAAATAATGCCGTCGGTGAGGAAGTGGTTGGATGATGTGAATGCTATCCTAGAGGAGGTGCAAAAGCTGCAGCAAGAGCTTGAAGGAGGAGGCAACAAGTGTTTCAATGTGTCCCGAAGATATTCTTTAGCAAAACAAATGGAAAATAAGGCTAAGCAAATGATGGACCTCAAACAAAATTATATCTTTGAGCCTTTTTCACAACCGAAACAACTTCCTAGCATCCTTAACATTTCTTCCAAAGGCTTCATAGACTTCAACTCAAGGAAATCCACTTATAATCGCGTTTTAAAGGCAATCAAAGAGGACAACAACAAGCTGGTGGGATTATATGGTTTGGGGGGTTCAGGCAAAACCACTTTTGCAAAGCAAGTGGGTAGGAAAATGGATGAACTGAAGGTTTTTGATAAAGTCGTCATGGCTGTCATTTCAAAGCCCCTTAATGTTTTGAACATTTAGCAACAAATAGCAGAGCAAATAGGATTGCGTTTTCAAGAGGAAACTCAACTAGCAAGAGCACAAAGACTATCAGAAAGATTGAAAAATATGAAGATCCTTTTAATCTTGGATGATGTGTGGGATTGTCTAAGTCTTGAAGATATTGGCATTCCACTTGTTGAAGGTTGTCATATCTTGTTAACCACTCGCCTTCGGAGTGTATGTGTGTCTATGGATTGTGAGACTGAGATTGAATTACCTTTGATAGCTAAAGAGGAAGCGTGGGAATTATTTAAGAAGTATGCAAACCTATTCGATGATGCCTCAGATATGTTTCATGATGTAGGAAGGAAAATCATTGAGGAGTGCAAGGAGTTACCAATTGCTATTGTAGGAGTGGGAAGATCCTTAAAGAAAAAATCTATTGGAGAATGGGAGTCTGCACTATGGAGACTAAAGCATTCTCGACCAATGAATGATAATCAGGGTTTGAGTAGTGCCTATGCATGTCTCGAATTGAGTTATGATGGTTTGCCAAATTCAACAGCCAAGTCACTCTTCTTATTATGCTCTATGTTCCCAGAAGATCATGAAATCCATAAAGAGGATTTATTTCGATTTAGCAAGGGGACATTTGAGTTCGAGGGGACCTCTCTCACAATGAAGGATGCGAGGAGAGAGATTTTAGATGCTCTTCAGATCTTGTTAGATTCTTGTTTGGTAATGAGTATAGATGAGCGACCACAAATAAAAATGCATGACTTGGTTCGAGATGTGGCTTTATGGATTGCAAGGAAGCAACGTAAACCAATTTTGGTGGATAACCTTGAAATTTCAAACATATTGGCAAGCAACCATCAAACTTTGAATGACACAAAGGCGCTATCGTTATGGAATTTGGATGAGAATTTCAAATTCTCTGATCAATTGCATTGTTCAACACTTGAGATTATACTACTTCACCCTCATGGGCTCATTGAAGATCTTCGAGCAATAGATGCACTCAAAGTTTTGGCACTCATAACATTTAGCTTTACATGGAGAATTTGGGGGCAAGGGCGATCTTATCGGTCAACCCCTCGATCAATTGTGTCATTAACAAATCTTCACACCTTATGTCTTAGAGGAAAAAGTTTGGGTGACATCTCTTTTTTGGGTGATCTCAAAAGACTGGAGATTCTTGACTTACGTGGTTCTTCATTCAATGAATTACCTGTTGCACTTGTAGACATGAAAATGCTAAAACTTTTGGATATATTTAGTTGCCAAATTGCAAAAGGTCCTTTAGAAGTGATTGGCAGATGTGAGCAACTTGAAGAATTATACTTTTGGGATAAGGAATCTATCATCCCAGAAAATTTCTCTCTTTCAAGGTTGGAGAGTTATGTTATCTATGATTCTACAAGTGGTTATGGTCAATACAGAGTTCCTTATCTAGCATATTTGGATAGTTGTGATGAGGCATTGAGATGTTTATCTATACAAGGCTTCAAAGTCTTTGCTTTGAATTCACCAATGAAAGATCTCATTCATAGAGCGAACTTCCTTTGGCTAGAGAATTGTTGGTGGGATCAGAAAGATATAAATCATGGGATAAAGCACTTAGGTGTTTCACGTTGTCATGAGAAAAGATTCATCATTGATAACCTTGACGTCAACATTCTTCAAACACAACAAATTTTCTCATACCTGGTCACTTTAAGCTTGGTTGAAATGGAAAATCTTGAACAAGTGTTCCAAGACCCATCTATCAGCTACTCTCTCCCTATGTTACAAGAGCTAAGCATAAAAAGTTGTCCCAAATTGGAAACTTGCATCTTCACCCGCACCACAATTACAAGCCTACCAAAGCTAAGGAAACTTGAGATTTATGATTGCAGCAAAGTGAAATGGCTATTATCTTGTTCTTTGGCTTCTAATTATCCTTCACTTGAGGAAATAATTATAAGAAATTGATTTCAACTTGAGAGGCTCATAGACGATGACGATGATGAAGCTACACAAGGGAATCCACTACTTCATGATAAGCAAGATTATCCGTGTGTAAGTATTTTCCCAAAATCCCTTTCGAATAATTGCATGGTAAAAATAGTAAATGTTGATGCATTTTCTTCAAACAAAATTGCGTTTTGATTTAATTTTCAATTAATAAAATATTAGTAGAAAACTGAAGATTTTTTTACTGTTTTATAATATATTTACGTTATTATTAAAAAATAATATTCCAATAATTTGTGTGCGTCATGAAATGTAAATGCGTACTTGCTTAAAAAGTAAATATTATTAATTAAATGTCATATAGTGCTCATAAGGTTGAATATAACACTAAGCAAAAATAAAATAAAATATTCACTAGTTAATTGAATGTTGAAATTATGTTATCACAAATGTACAATGTTAATGTCAGAATCAAATTGGAGTTATGTTTCGAACTCATGGCTTGGTGGTTAGAGCCTGTTGGCTTTACCTAAAAAGTCGTGGATTTGATTCTGCATGCCTTAATGATCCTTTAAAAATGGAGGCCCAATTATTGTTTAGCTTTGCAGCTTCCAAATGGTTTGATGAATTTTTGTTTCTTTTGTTCACCTTTTATATACTACTTTCTATATTCGATCAATTTTTTATTTTATTTGAAAATTCATGTTTACTATTTTTTATGAGAATGTCTACTATTAAATTATAGGCACAAGCATATCACAATTAAAAGAAATATATTCCCAAGAAACCACTTCTGTAGTTTTTCTTTTACTTTTTTAAGATTTACAAGATGTTATTTTTCATAAACAATTATAAGATATTATTTCTCTTTGTAGTTTATTCAAACTGTTATTTCTCTTTGTATATAAATTTGAAAGAAGAATTATATCCTTTTCTTCATTTTAATTTTTTTTGCGTATAATTAATTTCATTTTTCAAACAAAACTTTATATTTTTACTTTTTATATTTTTAAGAAAATAATTACTTAGGTTTATTTTATTTAAACTACATCAGAGTCGACATGTTATTTTTAAATTACATATTATATTTTAAAAAATATTTTTTGTTAACAAATAATTATTTACTACTACCTCCGGTTCTTTACCCTTAATAACCATTTTAGGAGACTAAAGAAATTAAATAAACTTAAACATATTATTTTTAAATTAATTTATCTGACTTATAAAGCAATATAAAATCTAATAATATAAATAATTGTTTTGATATATATATATATATAATCTCAAGTGTTTTATTTAACTTCTTTTATCTTCTCAAAATTGTCAGCTGAGACTTATATTAAATATTAGAGGTATTATCATCAATAGTATGCAATGACCAATGTATAATATGTGAAACTAACTGGGTTTCATTTTTAATTTTAATTCTAAAACATCTACAGGGAAATGAGACTAATGGAGCTTATGTGGGGCTTACTACAAAAAGCTTCATCATGAATTTGAAAGTTCTATATATTAGAAACTCTGGAATAAAGAAATGTATGTTTGAAGTGCAAGTCAAAGGAAAAGAAGAATTTGTTAATAAAGCACAAGCACCTTTAAAGCTGAATTCAATGTTGCGTGAATTAACATTAGATGGTCTCCCAGAGTTGGAATATATTTGGAAGGGTCCCGCACAAATTGTGAGCCTCCATAGACTTGAAGAAGTTGAATTGTTTGGATGCCCGAGATTGAAAAATATCTTCACTCCTACAATTGTTACAAGCCTTCCAGAGTTGAGGAGTTTGGACGTAAGGAGATGTGAAGAATATGAGGGAATATTTTATGGAGAAGCAATCAAAAATCTTTCTTCTTCTTCCCCTAATGTTTGCTTCCCCAAGCTTAAGGAGATTACAATATATGATTGCAACAAAGTGAGATGGTTGCTATGTCACTCTTTGGCTTCTCATTGTCTTTCACTTGAGGTAATAAGGATAAGTGATTGCTCTCAACTTGAGAGGCTCATTGAAGATGAAGCTGCACAAGGGAATCCACTACTTCATGATGAGCAAGATTATCCATGTGTAAGTATTTTCCTAAAATCCCTTTCGAATCACTGCATGGTAAAAATAATACATGTTAATGCATTTTCTTCAAATAAAAAATTACGTTTTGATTTAGTTTTCAATTAATAAAATATTAGTGGAAAACTGAAGATTTTTTTTTACTTTTTTATAATATATATATTCTTTTTTAGTTCACCTTTTATATACTAGCTATATTCTATCACATTTTAATTTTGTTTGAAAATCCATGTTTACTATTTTTTATGTGAATGTCTACTATTAAATTATAGGCACACGCGTATCACAAGTAAGAAAAATATATTCCCAAGAAACCACTTCTTTGGTTTGTTTCCTTTTTTAAGGATTTACAAGATATTATTTTTCATAAACAATTATGAGATATTATTTAACACTTAAATTTTTATTTCTCTTCGCATATGAATTTGATAAAGGCTTATCTCTTTTCTTCATTTTAATTTTTTACGAATAATTAATTTTATTTTTCAAAAAAATTTATATTTTTAATTTTTACTTTATTAAGAAAATAATTACTCAAGTTTGTTTTATTTAAACTACGTCATAGCCAACATGCTATTTTTAAATTACATATTATATTTTTAAAAACTTTTTTTGTTAAAAAATAACTCTATACTGCTACCTCCGGTTCTTTACCCCACATAACCTTTTCGGGAGACTAAGGAAATTAAATAATATATATTATTTTTAAATTAATTTATCTGACTTATAAACCGATATAAAATCTAATGATATAAATAAGTGTTTTAATATATATATATATATATGTATGTATGTAATCTAAAATGTTTTATTTAACTTCTTTCATCTCCTCAAAATTGTCACATGGGGCATGTATTAAATATTAGAGGTAGTACCATTAATAGTATGCAATGACCAATGTATAATATGTGAAGCTAACTGGGTTTCATTTTTAATTTTAATTCTAAAACATCTACAGGAAAATGAGACTAATGGAGCTTATGTGGGGCTTACTACAAAAAGCTTCATCCTAAATTTGAAAGATCTACATATTTGGAGCAGTGGAAGAAAGGAATGTGTGTTTGAAGTGCAAGTCAAAGGAAAAGAAGAATTTGTTAATAAAGCACAAGCACCTTTAAAGTTGAATTCAAGGTTGCGTGAATTAACATTATTTGACCTCCCAGAGTTGGAATATATTTGGAAGGGCCCCCCACAAATTGTGAGCCTCCTTAGACTTGAAAAAGTTGAATTGTATGGATGCCTGAGATTGAAAAATATCTTCACTCCTGCAATTGTTACAAGCCTTCCAGAGTTGAGGAGACTGGAAGTAGGTAGTTGTGAAGAATATGAGGGAATATTCTATGGAGAATCGATGCAAAATTAGCTTTCTTCTTCTTCCTCTAATGTTTGCTTCCCCAAGCTTAAAAAGATTGCAATATACAATTGCAACAAAGTGAGATGGTTGCTGTCTCACTCTTTGGCTTCTCATTGTCCTTCACTTGAGGAAATAAGTATAACTGATTGCTCTCAACTTGAGAGGCTCATTGAAGATGATGAAGTTGCACAAGGGAATCCACCACTTCATGATAAGCAAGATTATCTGTGCGTAAGTATTTTCCCAAAATCCCTTTCAAATCATTGTATGGTAAAAATAATACATGTTGATGCATTTTCTTCCCCAAAAAAAATGTTTTGATTTTTTTTCAATTAATATAATATTAGTGGAAAATTAAATATTTTTTTAATGTTTTATACTATATATTTTTTCCTTCATTAGTTCACCTTTTATATACTACTTTCTATATTCGATCAATTTTTAATTTTATTTGACAATTCATGTTTACTATTTTTTATGAGAAGGTCTACTATTAAATTATAGGCACACGCATATCACAATTAAGAAAAATATATTCCCAAGGAACCACTTTAGTTTTTCTTTGGGAAAATGATAAAAAAAGTCCCAAATAAGACACTTAATTACAAAATGGTCCCAAACATTTGCACTAATTATAAAATGGTCCCAAACATTTGCAAAATTACAAAATGGTCCCAAAACTGCTGAGGTTGTAAATGAAGCTGCTGAAGTTGTAAATGAAGGCTGCTGAGGTTGTTAAAGGTTATTTGTCATTAACAACCTCAGCAGCCTTCATTAACA
>JANTPZ010094799.1:0-14954 GCA_025593235.1 Vachellia pachyceras | reverse complement strand
GAGTATTTTTCCCTTATAAAGGAACTTACAAGCTTCAAATAGAAATTGGAAGCACTCAATTTCGATTTTTCTAGAATTAGTTATGAATTTTCAAAGTTGGTCCTAAAACCAGTGAATAGTAACTTTCAAAAACTTGAAAGTTTTCAAATTGAAACTTTTGGACCCTTTGATCAAAATGAGGCTTCTTTTTTATTCCAAATCACTTTCTAGTGAAGTTAAAGGTTAAATTAAGGAGTGTCACACGTACCCCTCCTTGGCATACACAAACAACCAATGAAACAAAAATAATTTTTTTATTATTTTTTTTGCAAATGGAAAGAAGTAATTAGAAACATATGCAACATACAAAAAAATGCAAAAACTAATAATATAAATAATAGAATAATAAAATAAATAAAATAAAATAAAAAACTAAGGAAAAAGAACAAAACAAATGAAGCCTAATCAAATTACTTAACACTTAAATACTAGGAAACAAATTCATTGGCTCCCCGGCAACGGTGCCATTTTAACGAGCGAACCGTTAGTCACCTTGGTCTGCGTCAAATATTTTAACCAAATTAATGTAGTAAAGCACCAATCTGTGTCGTGTTCACTTTGAGGAGCCGAAAATGAAATTAAATCGTAGTAATTAAATGCAAGTAACTCAAATGGAAAATTAATTGATGGAAATTTTTATGTGAAAACTATGAATTAAATCAAAATTAAAACACTTCTTTTTATATTTTTGAATTTGAAAATAAGTGAAACAACTAAAATAATTAAAATACGAATAACCAATGATGGAAGTTAATTCTCCAACTCAACAATGCAGGCAATCATCACTTCAATAGACATGGAAGTTCAAATAATGAATTAAAGAATTATAATTAAGCTTTAATCCAACAACCGAGCCACCTCGAATTGCCACAAAATATTTTCCAAACTTCCAATTTACTAACTACCACAAGAATAGTAAAGAGAAATTAAGGATAATATAACCACTGCTTAATTGTAACTCTTAAATTCAAATAACAGAATTAAAGCTAGCAAAAGATTATTTGATCCAAGATTATAAGCCACCTTAGAAAATCACAAAATGTTAACTCTAAAATCAATATAAATGTCATACCAGAGCATTATAATTGAAATCAAAGTTAAATCAACCCAATATGAATTGCTAAGCGATAATTCCAGTCATAATAATCTCTAAAATAAATAATATTAAACAATGAAAATTGTTCCAATAATTAAAAAAACTATCCTAAGACCTAGGAATTATTAAACAATTATTGGACAAGAAATTAAAGTAACTAAAACTCCCCTTTGAAGAATCAAGCTCTTGCCATTGTTGTTGAATTAGAGAATCAAAGAATTAGCCTAACTTTGCCATGAGTATTCCAAAATAATAATCCAAGCCATCATCTTCCTCGTGCAAACCAAGAAAGTTTTCTACACAGCCACGAGCTCAGCAATGTCGAGGAACAATCTGTAGAACAGTGACTAAACTGACTCAGCAATGGTGAACAAATGGCTTCCTCTTTCTTGGTGGAGATGTCTCGTGTGATGAATGGCAAGAATGAATGCCTCGCTGCTGTGTGCGAATTGGAACAGAGGAAGGAATGAACGAAGCGGCTGGAGATGGGGGAATGATTTTGCATGTGTCTCCTCGCCCAGTAATTGTCCGCCCTGTGTGGATTTAGAATGGAGGAGGATAAATAGAGGAATCAATGGACCCGTGGCTGTGCGTGAAGTCTTTCTTCGCGTGGTGCTGGTATATGTTAATGAATTTGTGTGTGGCTGTCAGATTATGTGTCCAGCTGAAAAAGAATAAAATGGGAAGGAATAATGGGATGAGAGGTAGCTGTGAAGAGAGGATGTAAGATGGTGTGGAATGAGATAATGGGTGGAGTCATAATCTGATTGTGCGGCGTCTTTTGATCTCCAGCTTCGTGTGTGTGTCCCCATAATGATTCAAAATAAATAATTGCTGCTGGTGTCCCTCCTTTGTGCGTGAAATCTGTCCTTTGTGCTTGTAAAGGTGGAGAGACAGCTGGATGTATGTGTGTGTTTGCTCGTAGGAATCCATAAATTAATGGGTTTTTGGGTAGTGTGGAATGAATGGATCCAAATTGTGAATAGTGGCGGTGTGGCTGCTCCATCATTTCATGCATCAATCATGTGGGCCAACCATTTAATCTAATTGTCAAATGTTAGACCGTAATGTTTGATCAAGTTGCACAAGCACACTAGTCATGCTCCACATAAAGTTGAGAAAGAAGTTGGTTTTGGTACACTTTCTTGTTGAGATTTTAGAATGTACACGCAGCGGAATTTTAAAATTTTTTAATCCCAAAAAATGGATCTATCAAAGGCGTTTAGATCGAGGAGATGAAGGCATACCTTTTGCGTTTCGAAATTGTCCCTTCCTTTCGTCTGGATCTCTTTAGATTCAACGACCTTCCGCGCTCTTGCTTCCGATAACGAGGAGCCGATGTTCTTTTAATCTCCTCCCTGTACCGGTATCCACACAAACAGTCTCCAACAATAGCAGCGTGCTAGCGCCTCTTCGTTTCTCTCTCTAGGGTTTCGTAGCTCAAGAGTAAATTCAAATTCAAAAATCGATGCGCCTTTTGTTCATGAGCACTCATATTTATAAAGCTCATGGAGTGCATCATAATTTAATATTAATAATTTATTAATCTTTAAAATTTCAAATTTGAATTTCAAGATCCAATCTTGCAATTCGAAATTTCAGAGGATATTTAGGATCTAATCCTACAATCCGAAATTTCAAAAGGATATTCAAAATCCAATCTTACAATTTGAAATTTCAGAGGATATTTAGGATCTAATCCTGCAATCCAAAATTTCAAAAGAATGTTTAAGATCTAATCTTGAAATTCAAGATCCAATCTTGAAATTCGAAATTTCAAAAAGGATGTTCAAGATTAATTTCAAAAAGGATATTCAAAATCTAATTTTGCAATTCGAAATTTGAAATTCAAAATGTGAAATTCGAATATTACAATCTTAATTTGGATTAACTTGATCTAATCAAATCATGTCCATTTAATTAATCCAAATAATGAGCCAACATATTTAATTTATCTTTATAAATTAAATTAATGCTAGTTATTTAATTTATCAAATTAATTAAATATTAAACTAACACACACAACTATTATTTGCATAATATTGTGCAATTTCGAATTCCAACATATATATACATATATTTAAAATTTGAATAAACCCTAGAAATAAAGCTTATGTTGGGCTATTCTTGCGTGCGACTCTGTAGGTCCATATAAAGTTAGCAGTGGGCTTAATCTCACCATAAGCCCATAAGTCGCAATCGATCTCTAGCAAAACATTACGACTACCCAAATCATACGAGGATCGTTAACACGACGTAACCTTTTATGCAACCACATCACGTCCCTTTTGTCACGCGATATCTCGGTCAAGGATAATGCATGGATGACGTCATCCTCCTATTTCCAACCATTACTTTCTAGATCCCTGAGTAGTTTGATAAAAGAAACGAAAACTCCTTTTCATTATGGTATAGCCATACATTTCTCAGACTCACTCATCGAGGGGCCCAATGATATCTCTCAACTAATGTGAGGGACAAATCCCATCTTGACCACTCACATTCCTCCACATGAAAACCCTTAAGCCCGATTATGGCCTTTATCATCACCCGGTCAAAGGTGATTTTTGACTAGGTTAAAGCTTAGTGACTTTCATGCAGGAATCCGTGATGATCTCAGGTCAAAGGGCATTGTGACGTGATTATATATGAGATGAGCTAATGACTTAATCCATGCAGCTTTCTCATAGCGGGTCGGTCCAGCACCTTGTACTCCTACAAGTGCCTATGACTTTGACTCGTATCTCCATACCTTATCAAAGTCATACTGGTCTTATCTTATCTACGCTCCCGCATAAACAACCAACCAGGGACATTTAAGACAATATACATAATTTGTCTATGGATGTAGTTATCACAACAAACATGCAAACAATATGATAACTAAATGGAGAAAATGCATTAAAAGAAATAATGTGTGAGTACAATGATTGGCCCTAGGGCACAATTTCCAACATTTCTTCCAAAGGTACCTACAATGAAAATTGAATCAAGTAGTATCAAATATTCCAGGATCAATTATTTAACAAAATGATGAAAAGTATGACCATTAATCCTCAATTAATTTTAATTTCATGTAATTACAATTAATAATAATTAATGCAATTAATATCAATGAAAGCTCAATAATAGCACCAAAATCCTTTAAAATGCTACAAATTCACTTGACAAAATATGATTACTTCACTGCTCAAGTCCCAGACAAATGATGTGATTACAGGCGAGAAAATAAAAGCAAGACAATAATGCCATCTAATCCCTAAAAATCTAAATCATTAAACAGCGTATTTGCGAGAAAAATATCAGTAAGATATATACTTAATCTGGAAAGGTTTAGATTCATGGGCAAGTTAGGAAACACGAATGATAACCTGCTAAAATGGTGGATGGGAAACAGAAGGTTTAGTTATAAGAGAGTTTCAATGATCTTGAGATGCTGAAAAGACTGGCTAACTGATTTAGGCTTTTAGGTTGTAGCCTGGATAGAAAGAATACTTTTGGGGGGAAAACTAGAGTTCATGATCATTGATCTTTTACAATATTTGATGGTGGAAAAAAGGGAATGAAACATGACAAACACGGGATCTGTTATTTCTTAGTAAGAATTGGAGTCATATGATACTTTGAATTTGGAAATAAATCCGAGTTAATCAGCTATATTGATAACTTGTCTATATTCATTCACTTTCATGATAACTTTGCAATCAAACCTTATACAGTCCAGTACGGTGGATTTTAGTATGCGTATTTCTGGCCAGGTCGCTGTAGATATGCTGATAAATTAAAATTTGTCATTTTGCAGTGTGTAATTGTCGTGTCTCCAAATTGAAGTTGAAAGAAGAATTACTCTTTTAATATGGATCGGTGGAAGCCACGGTACACCAATCAATCTCCAAATTGAAGTTGAAAGAAGAATTACTCTTTTAATATGGATCGGTGGAAGCCACGGTACACCAATCAAGTCGGAAACCGGTGACTCGACCTCTAATCAGGTCAAGGTTGAGTCAATCTGGTCGACCCGCTAAGTTGAGTGGGTCGACTGGGTTACTTTTTTTAACAAAATTTTTATTTTCTTAAAAATATGGGTGAATTTTTTTAAAAAAATTTGAAAGTTAAAAAAAATAAAAAGCATTACCATGTATATTTTGATATTTTGTTAGGATGAATATTTTGAAATTGTAAATAATATTGGATAGTAGATAAGCTCTAAATATATTATTAGTTTAGTAATTGTTACCATGCTAATAATATAATTTACTACTTAGTTTTTAGAATTTTCAATTTTAAAGGGTATGATTGTGTTAATGTATGATGAGATTTATTTTTAAATTTTTTTATTTCTCACCGGTATGACTCCCGTTTTGACTTTAATCTAACCCGTTGACCATTAACTCACTGTTTTGTCTTGTTCAATTACCTGTTCGAGTTCCTCTACTATGGTAGAAGTACATATGATTGTAAAATCGTTTCCTGTTTTATCTACCCTTAGAGACACTAATAGTCAGTGAAATTAGAGGGGGGGGTATAACATATTAGGTAAAATATCCATGTTAATTGAGTAATTGTGAGGGTTTTTATAACTTCTCTAGCCTCCCAAATTCTGCCTTCTTCCAGGGTAACTGTCCTTACATTTAGCATGCTGTTAAGCTCGATGATGGCCATATGTGCATTTTTCTTAGGTGAATTCATAATAAATTTAAACTATTTCTAGGAAAATGGTAACGTAGACTACCACCAAGCCATGGATTCTGTTCATAAATACCTGGTAACAGGTAAGGAAGAAAAAAAAGCAAATTCCATGAAATGTCTGATGTTTTTCCCTCCATTACTATGCCAGCATTTCAAAATCATCATTTAGTATGAGCTTCTTTTTTTTAACAATTTATTCTATAACCTTTCGCTCTAGTATATAATTTTCATTCGGACAATTCTAGAATGGTGTTTTAAATAAAATATATTTTCTTTATTTAAATACCTTAAATGCTTGTACAAACGTTATTTCAGCAATGATGGAGGACAGATAGATGACTTCATGGGTTTCTGGCAGATGATTAATCAAAACGCCTGGATTAAAAAAAAAATCTGTCAAAGTTCCAAGGCACCATCGTTTTGTTGAATATCATCACCTACTTTATGTCACATTTAAATAGAAAAGATGGGCATGGGTGAGAAATGAACATCAACTTGAAATTAATACGACATGGTTATTCACTCATGTAATATTCTGCGATCAGCGCTGATAATAACATATGATACGATAACAAAAAGAAACAATAAAAATAAGAAGTCTTATTCCACTAGATGGATTAGCTACATGTATCATATGACATCATTCTACTTTATCAATAATCATATCTTTCCATAAAGTAACCGTATGTGGTATTTTTTAAAGCATATGCTATTAACATGTGAAATTTCTACAGTACCCTTCTCCAACAATTGTTATTCATTAATTAGATTTGGTTCTGCTTAATTTGACGTCCAATGATTTTTCTAGTTCAATTCTGTTGGGTTTCAACAATTTGATGAGTTTAACTTTTTTTAAGATGGACTGATTTTAATTTTCCAATGAACTAAATTCTTTCCAATTTGAGTGTTGATACTGGGCTGCGTTATCAGTGGAGACGAATGTTTTTCTGGATCATTGATAGTGGTTGGATTTATGTGAGAGGAATTTTTTAGGAAGGGTAATTCAGAAGTTTCACATTTCAACTGCACATAAATTTTAAAAAAAAAAAATCATCTGTAATCCTTCATATAATATCCAATTAACTGATTTGGGTTAAATAATTAAATAGGATATGATTTTAGGTATACAATATCCTTAAGAGAAAACTTTTAGGGCATTTTTACCCTTTAACTCCTGCATAATTTACTTAACAAACTTTGACCATTAGGTTGGTTAATGGAGAGACGATATTTCCCTGTTTATAAACTTCCAGCTAAAAATTGTCCCATTTTTAAACTTTTAGATTATAATGGCCCCCTCGAAAACTTATGAATATTCAATACCTATTAGAATTGCTCCCTCGAAAAACTTACGAATACCCAACATCCATTAGAGAAAACTTCTAAATTATTTTGGCCTCTTAACCCTTATAAGTTTTAGGATTCGACAAAGGTAATAAATGAGGAACTAAGTTATAAGTTAGTCAAAATTTAAGGATTAAAATATTAACTTTCTCTTAAATTTTAATTATTTTTGTTTTAAGAAATTTGGAAACCTTTCTTCCATGTTCGATGGTT
This sequence comes from Vachellia pachyceras, assembly GCA_025593235.1. NCBI lineage: Eukaryota > Viridiplantae > Streptophyta > Magnoliopsida > Fabales > Fabaceae > Vachellia > Vachellia pachyceras. The sequence goes on along the minus strand of JANTPZ010094799.1, from coordinate 7,573 downwards.
TTTTTTTTTCAATTTGAGGATTTGGATTTCCTTCGCTCTCCAATCTCAATATGTTTATTTTTAAATGTAATTCCTGCAACAATTATCCAAACAATTTTTCTCTTTTAATTTTTTTTAAAAAACTAATGAAAACAGAAGAAACAGGCTCAATATTGCCCCTCTGTCATCTCTTTCAAAATCTGCAGGTATAGTTAACTGCGGATTTTTTTCTGCAGGTATTTAAAATCCACATGTAAATATACCTGCGAGATTTTTTCCACAAGTAACTACCTGCGGATTTAAATCTGTAGAAAATATCTGCAGGTATATGATAATTTTTTACTAGTGAATCTTGCACCTCTATCATCTCTTTTTCTTTTATACATAAATTTTAGGAAAGGGGTTGGATTCACCTACAATCCAAGGGTAGAGCACCTAACTCATGATCCACTGGGGTCTGTCCCTGTGGGCACGGGAGCAAGCCAAGCAAGCCCTTTCAGATCTGGACACACACAGGTAGGTCTACCCAGCTTCATTAAGCTGCGGAGATGCCTCCCCAAGCGCGGTGACTGGACCCACGGCTAAGTGACTTTTCCCAAGATCGAACCCTCTCCCTTTTAGGTGAGAGTACTGGTCCAATCCTTTCATCAGTTGAACCACGGACGATGAGTTCCTCTGTCATCTCTTAATTCAAATAAAAATACACTTGTTACTTTGGCATTGTCCAACAACTGATAATCTCATAAAGCCCATACGCCCCATGCATGTTCAGCATTATGAAGACCATATACTATGAGTGAGACCCAGAGAAAAATATGTCCAGAGAACATGTTTATCAACTATTGATAACAATGTAACCCTTACTGATCAATTAATTAAATTAAAAATGATTTATCTCCACTTATGTAAAAATATTTTTATAATTAATTTTTGTTGTTCCCAAACACCCTTGAGTCTGGGGAGGGAGAGATATGATCATAAAGAAAAATAAGTCTTGATGTTGGTCATATCTCACTTTAATTTAAAAGAAAAAAGAAAATTACTTCATATCTTTTTTAGTCATTTATATATATGAGTTTTATAAGTATGTGATATAAATTTTATTTTGATTTACGTGAATCTACTTTACTGAATCTAAGTGATGATTATTTTGCCCACAGACAACATTCATGTGCTCCTGGCACAGGAGAGAGTAGAGTAAAAAAGGAAGGTATGTATACATTAGTAGTGGTAGAAGTGCCTTTTTTTTTCAATCTAGCTTTTACAAACTTATAAACATCAACTTATTGGATCCATTAGAGTAATTTTATTTTTCATCAAAGTAAGGTAAGAACCACTCCAACACTCTTCTCTTTCTTCAAGGTCATTTTTCTCCTTCATGGTTGAGAAAGTGATGAGCACCTTCGTCTTGACTTGTGCTTGTAAAGGATGTAGTTTTGCCTCAAAAGTCAAGTTAACAAAAAGCTTGTCCACACATAACAAAAATCTGCACCAATTTGACAGTGCGATTTGAGGGCAAATAGTGAGTCTAGTGGGCTTCTTCAATCCAAACCCTCCAAGGCTCCAACGCTTCTAACAAACAAGGCCACAAAGTAGAACGATCACAGATTCCGAGGCAAATATGTGAGAGGAGTTTTATCTCGACTTGTGCGAAAATGATTTTGGGGAGGCTGTACAAGCCCGACTATTGTTCAAAAGATACTTTGAAAAGTAAGCAACAACCAACCTTGTGTCGTCGCCGTCGTCCTTATGGTTAAAAGTTGTCCTTATGCGCAGTCAAATATTTGATAAATATTGTTCATTTTGATTCTATTTATAATATAGCAATAAAATTTTTATTTTATTTATAAGTTGCATCATTGATTTTTTATATAAACGTACAATTTTATCTTTTATTTTTATTTATTATTATGTAGACTTTTTTATCGTGTGTATAGTGTATATATTACTCAACAGGGTACAGTTTGAATTTTTGATTCAGAGTTAATATAATTTAGATTTCTTTATATTAGAAAAGTATATTAGAAATGATTTATAAATATAATTAAAAAGTAAAGTTGAAGGTTCATATTCTAATCATAAATATGAAATGACATGAAAATATATGGAAAATATGAATTTTTGTATATTATTTATATTTTCTTTTAAATAATAAAATAGATGCACATTAATGTTAACAAATTTGGCTCTTCTTTGCCTTTTCATGCTGGTTCTGCCCCTGGGTTAGGGCATTTTACTGAATGCTTTAACCACTTTGCTTAAGGATTGTTATTGATAATGATGAAAATTTACATATAGTTATTAGTTAACCATGATGTCATATGTCTTAGTTTAAATTATCTAATTTTAAGTAATTTAAAATTAGATATTGAGCCGGTATATTATTCTTATCCATTAAGGAGAATGGAGCATCTGACTATATATAATATGAATTGTTGTTTCTGTTAAATATGGTTAAAATTCATCCAACACCTTGACTCAAATCCTTCCAGTATCCCACATTATTATAGTTCATTTGACACCTTAAATTATTATTTTTCAAATGTATTCAACTTCTTAAAGAATTTTATGGTTTAATTTTATTGTTAAAATATTTTTTCAAGAGGAATTTTAACCTTACTGTTTACTCCCCTAAAATTCCGTTTAGTGAAACTGCATCGCGCAACGTCAAGTATATTTTTTTAGTAGGATTTAACATTGAATCAAAAAATATGTTAGAATAATGGGCACATCTGAAAAAGTATTTCAAAATATTAAATAAACTATATGATATTTTATAATGTTAAATGTATGTGAAAAATGCTTTAAATTCCTAGATGCAGCCTTAACAACCCAAAATATGTAAAATGTTGGTTGAAAAGGTCAAAGCGTGTATGAGTGGATGAGTTTCTAGGTTAGATTGTATAATAGGACACGCATTACAAATGGTGCATTAATCACATGTGTGCTAGCTTAGGGACGTAAAAAAAGGGGCAATGAACTTAATCATTTTTTAAAAAAAAATTTATATGGAATTTTTCAATTGATAAGTCATATAATACCTTTTATATGTAAATATTATTCTCTTAATGTTCTTTATGACTATTTTGACATTGTAATTAAATATAGTATTTTAATTATGATTGATTTGACCAAATGTTAACCTCCATTTGAACCATTAACCCACAAAATTACTACTTGGACCAATTCATTCATCAATAAGGTCTTCATTACCTTTTTTTTTTTTTTTTTGATACAAGTGGTCTTCATTACCTTGACTTATCATCAATTTGCTTTTATTGATGACTATCTTTATAAGATATCGTTTTTCTTGTAACAACCTTGTGAGCAACTTTGAATGTCAAATGAAGCAAACAATTAAAATTTTTGGGATATTGCAGTATAAAACCTAAAATGCAATGTTTATATATGGTGCATCAATATGTATGTTTTATCACACTATAAAAGATCCTCCTGTGTACCCTTCATTGATACTCATTCGTTTACTATCCTTCGTTGGGATCTAAAAGTAATCCCAAAGCTTCCGAATCATCATGGTGTTTAAATCACAGAAGGCTGATTCGACTCTCCCACTGGCAGCATCATGGCGAATTCTCTACATATTCATATTGTTCAGTGTTTCTGTGATGGTCTCTTTATCTGTGGCTGCTAATGAGGAAACAAATGCTCTTTTAAAGTGGAAAGCAAGCCTTACACAGCAAAGCCAAGCTATCTTGTCTTCTTGGAAGAATGGCTCTGATCCTTGCAATTTCTGGAAAGGAATTACCTGTGGTGATATTGAATCCATGTCCTTCATCTCCACCATAGATCTCACCTGTCTGGGGTTACAAGGTACACTTCACAATCTCAACTTCTCGTCCTTCACTAAACTCCAGCTTTTAGATATGAGTTACAATGAAATTTTTGGAATCATCCCCATCCAAATCGGAAACTTGTCTAATATTCTCACACTTCATATGCATCATAATTTCTTAAGAGGTTTTATCCCTCCAGAAATAGGAAAGTTGACTACTCTAAAGGAGTTTAAAATTGGTGCAAATAATCTAACCGGAGGAATCCCCAAAGAAATTGGGAACTTGAGGGATTTGCAAATATTATCCCTTCACACAAATCACCTGTCTGGTCTCATTCCTTGTAAATTTGAGAACCTCGATTCTCTCACAGAATTGGATATGTCAGAAAACTTCTTGCATGGGCCTATACCAACCTCCATTGGAAACTTGACAAATTTGACTTCATTAATGTTGTGGGCCAACAGACTTTCAGGACCAATCCCATCCTCTATAGGAAACTTGTTCAATTTAAAAGAACTCTCCCTTGGCTATAACTCTCTTTCTGGAACTATTCCAAGCCAAATTGGCAATTTGAAAAGTATTCTCACACTGTATTTGCATCATAATTTCTTAAGAGGTTTTATCCCTCCAGAAATAGGAAAGTTGACTACTCTAAAGGAGTTTGAAATTGGTGCAAATAATCTGACCGGAGGAATCCCCAAAGAAATTGGGAACTTGAGGGATTTGCAAATATTATCCCTTCACACAAATCACCTGTCTGGTCTCATTCCTTGTGAATTTGAGAATCTCTATTCTCTCACAGAATTGGATCTGTCAGAAAACAACTTGCATGGGCCTATACCAACCTCCATTGGAAACTTCACAAATTTGACTTCATTATGGTTGTGGGCCAACAGACTTTCAGGACCAGTCCCATCCTCTATAGGAAACTTGGTCAATTTAAAACTACTCTCCCTTGGCAATAACTCTCTTTCTGGAACTATTCCAAGCCAAATTGGCAATTTGAAAAGTATTCTCACACTGTATTTGCATCATAATTTCTTAAGAGGTTTTATCCCTCCAGAAATAGGAAAGTTGACTACTCTAAAGGAGTTTGAAATTGGTGCTAATAATCTGACTGGAGGAATCCCCAAAGAAATTGGGAACTTGAGGGATATGCAAATATTATCCCTTAACACAAATCACCTGTCTGGTCTCATTCCTTGTGAACTTGGGAACCTCCATTCTCTCACAGAATTGGATCTATCTGAAAACAACTTGCATGGGCCTATACCAACCTCCATTGGAAACTTGACAAATTTGACTTCGTTAAGCTTGTGGGCTAACAGACTTTCAGGACCAATCCCATCCTCTATAGGAAACTTGGTCAATTTAAAAGTACTCTTCCTTAGCAATAACTCTCTTTCTGGAACTATTCCTAGCCAAATGGGCAAATTGAAAAGAATTCTCAAACTGTATCTGGATCATAATTTCTTAAGAGGTTTTATCCCTCCAGAAATAGGAAAGTTGACCACTCTAAAAGAGTTTGAAATTGGTGTGAATAATCTGACACGAGCAATCCCCAAAGAAATTGGGAACTTGAGGAATTTGCAAATATTATCCCTTCACACAAATAACCTGTCTGGTCTCATTCCTCAAGACATTGGAATCCTGAATAATCTCAAAAAATTATATTTGCATAGAAACAATTTCATTCTTGGAGAAGTCCCTTCTTCATTAGGAAACTTGACCAAATTGGAATTTTTGTATCTATACAAATGTGGATTGTCAGGTTCCATTCCTTGTGAACTTGGAAACCTCCATTCTCTCAAACTATTGGATTTGTCAGACAACAACTTATCTGGGCATATACCAACCTGCATTGGAAACTTGACAAATTTGGTTTTGTTAATGTTGGGGGCTAACAGAATTTCTGGACCAATCCCATCCTCTATAGGAAACTTGTTCAATTTACAAGTACTCTCTCTTGAAAATAACTTTCTTTCTGGAACTATTCCAGCCGCTATTGGGAATTTGAAATTCCTTAACACCCTTGCATTAAGATGGAATCAACTCAACGGGACCATTCCAAGTGAAATGAATAATCTTTCCTTCTTGAATAGCTTACATATTAATGGGAATCAATTGACTGGCAATCTACCTCAACATATTTGCTCTAGTGGATCACTTGAATATTTTTCTGCTAATGAAAACAATTTCAAGGGTCCAATTCCAAGAACCCTAAAAAATTGCTATGGCCTTATTAGACTCAGACTTGAAAATAATCAATTGGTTGGAAATATTACAAGTGATTTTGGTGTGTATCCATATCTGAAATACATCAATTTGAGCGGCAATAAATTATATGGTCACATTTCATCGTTGTGGGGGAAGTGTTCAAATCTTACAACGTTCATCATTTCCACCAACAACATTTCTGGAAGTATACCTCCAGAAGTAGCTGAGGCAACAAATCTTGGGGCAATTAATGTTTCTTCAAATCATTTGACAGGAGAAATTCCAAAAGAATTGGGGAAGATGATCTCATTGACTAGACTATATTTGAGTCATAATCAATTTTCAGGCAAGATTCCTGTAGAAATAGGATCACTGAATCAACTTGAGGAATTGGAGCTAGCAGGAAATAACCTCATTGGACCAATACCTAAAGAGTTTGGAGGCTTGCACAAGCTATGGCTCTTGAAATTGAACAGAAATAAGTTCAATGGAAGCATTCTCTTTGAGATTGGTCAACTACAGGCTTTGCACGAACTTGATCTGAGTGAAAATATGTTAAGGGGAACAATGCCAGCTGCACTTGGAACATTGAAGATGTTGGAAAATTTGAACCTTTCACATAATAATCTCTCTGGCACTATTTCACCTTCTTTTGATGGGTTGGTAAGCTTGACATCTGTTGACATATCATACAATCATTTAGAGGGACCTCTTCCGAACGTCCATGCCTTTCAAAGCATTACATTTGAGGCAGTGAGGAACAACACAAATTTATGTGGTAATGTTACTGGTTTAGAGCTCTGCACCAAACATAACAATAATCCAAAAGGTCATATGAAGCAAAAAGCAAAGCTATTTGTGTCATTGCTTGTTTGTTTTGTGACTCTAATGCTCGTTGTTGGTGGAATTTCCTATATTGTGATTCAGAAATCTAAGAGAGCCAAAGGCTATGATGGAGAAGCTTTAACTCTCAATTTTTTTTCCATGGGATGTTTTAATCGAGAATTGTTGCATCAAAAGGTCATGGAGGCTATAGAGGATTTTGATGACAAATATCTTGTTGGGACCGGATCACAAGGAAGTGTTTACAAGGCAGAGTTACTTGACCGTCAGTTTTTTGCGGTGAAAAAACTTCATCCCAATAGTAGTACAGATTTCTCCAATATTAATAAAGCATTTTCAAGTGAAGTTCAAGCATTGATAGAGGTTAAACATCGTAATGTGGTGAAGTTACTTGGGTTCTTCTCAAATCCACGCCTGTCATTCCTTGTGTATGAGTTCCTAGAAGGTGGTAGCTTGGATGAGGTTTTAAAAAATGATAGGCAAGCTTCTGAACTTGATTGGGACAATAGAGTGATCATTGTTAGAGGTGTGGTTGATGCATTGTTCCATATGCATCATGGTCTCTCATGCCCTATAGTTCATCGTGACATATCAAGCAAGAATGTTATGTTAGATTCTCAATATCAAGAGGCTCATATCACTGACTTTGGAATAGCAAAGTTGCTAAAGATTGACTCAAACAATATGACCTCATTCGTTGGCACCTATGGTTATGCTGCTCCAGGTGAAGCCTTCTTTCT
>JANTPZ010094798.1:0-11201 GCA_025593235.1 Vachellia pachyceras | reverse complement strand
CCTTGTCGAAACGTTTCGGGGATGAGCTGTGAGGAGTATTACGGGTGCCCGGCTTGGGACATGTTGGGCCACAAGAGGGTCGGCCCAGAATCATCGTTCTTTGCGTCAGGCCCACCGGAGTGCTGTGCGGTGCCATTTGAGATGATTAAGGCCATAAATCTGAGCAGGCTTGGGTGTGAAGGGTATAGCAGTGCCTACAATGTGGCGCCATTACGGGTCGATGGGCCTAAAGGGTGGTCTTATGGGATCCGTTTGAGGTATTCGGTGCAAGGGAATGATGGGTTTTGTGCGGCGTGCGAGGCCACAGGTGGCACGTGCGGGTTTGGTTCCGATGGCATCAGGCAGATTTGCATGTGTGGGAGCTCCAATTCAACGTCCAATTGTGACTCAGGTAATCACAAAACAGTCCTAGAGCAAGTGAGTGTTGTTATTTAATATAAATAAATTTATCATTATATGTTACTCACGGTAAAAATTTTTATAATTAAGTTCCTTCTTTTGGGATCTCATGATGATTATCTAAGCAAAAACATTTCGTTCAATTTCCAATATATAAGCTAGTTAGCTAAATAACTAATTTGTAAATGTTAAAAAATTAATTTAGTTAGTTTTTTGTAACAAGGTTGTGTTTGGTTTAACGGGAGATAAGGGGGATGGAAAAGAGGGGAGGGCAAGGGATGAGATGGTTAATGTTACCTTATTTGGTTATATTTGAGAGGAAGGAAATGAATGAGTTTTTAATGATTCAGCATTTAATTCAAGAGAGGAAATGATGAGAGGAGATGATCAATTTACCATGATACTATTATATTTTGGTTCATTTTTTACTTCTATACTATATAAATATTTTGAGCTTGAACTTAAACATATATTATAACTGTATTTCTTTGATTAATATTCATGTTAAAAAATGTGTGTTTTCTTTTTCTGATAGCAACATTACATTTTTACGTGTAACTATCAAATTAAAATATTACCTCATGTCTTTGATATAAAATTCACTTTGCAAAGGTAGAATACTTTTATTGGAAAAAAAAATCTAGTAAAAATAAATTAGACTTGCCTTAAGAAAGACTTCAAATGCTTTTAAAATGAAAGGATTTATTATAAAAAAAATAGGATTTATATTTTCTTGCTATGTGAGCAACTTCATAGACTTGGAAAGACATCAAGCCTGCTGGATGTGAGGAGGACACAGCATGACCACAATCAAACCAAAGCCAATCACGTTTTTATTTTTCACTGAGGGTGTTCATGGAAATATGATAAAGTTTGTGAGGGTAAACTAGTGAAGATTTTCAGCATCCCTAAAAAAAACCCAGTTTGAAGGGAAGAGATTGGGGAAACAAATTTTAGCTCCCTCTCCTCCATCCAAACATAGCCTAAAGGTGTGTTTGGTTTGAAGGGAAGGGATGGTAAGGGAGAAAATGGTAAGGAATGGTATAGAAGGGAATCACCTTGTTTGATTTCGTTGAAAGAGAGGTGAGGAAAGATATTTTTAACTATATCTTATTTGATTTAAGAGGGGATGGAAGGGAAGGAGTAGTAGTAATTTACTCCCCTCCAGGATTTTAAACTAAACAAGTGAAGGGGAACATTTTCCCTTCCCCTTATTCCCCTCCCCTCCAACCACACCCTTAAACCTTGATTTCAATAAAATACCATTTTTGACTTCGGTCATGTAACTACCATTTGAAGGGACCCTCCCAATCAATAGACACTTTGATGGGAAAAATTATTAATATGAAAAATACAATGAATTGAGAGTGGTAAGTAAGAATATATGGAGTTTATTTATTTATAATTTCAGGGATATTTTTTTAAGAATTTGATTTTGGAGGTATTATTTTCTTGCTGATTTATTTTGATCATACTTTCCACAAATTCACAGTGAGCTTATCTTCGTCGGACACGGCTAGGCCCCTGCGAATGAAAATGTATGGAGGTGAGCATCACATAAATAAATAATAGTTGCTTCATATTTTGACAAACTATCATGTGGCTCTTATAAAGTGGGACATCGTTGTTATCCAACAACCTTTGCAGGACCATTGGCGTGTATGCTTCTTTGGATGACAGCGATCTGGACATAAATCTGAATACTGTCTTTTGTACACTCTTTTTTTTAAAAAGAAAAAACACCGATTTGAATACGTATCAAATTCTTCAATCACACATGATCATATATCCTATCTTTTAAATAGGAGATATGGTTGTATATGATTGAAGAATATGGATGTAATAAATTTGAATAAATTTTCTTGGATTGACTAATCCTCAAAGGCTTGTATTAGCAAAAGTGGAATCAAAACACATTTTGTAAATAAAATTTTGAGTGATACATAGGAACAAAGAATAGGAGGTTGGGGGAGTAAGTGAAGGGTTGGAGTGATATTTATTAAAAAAATTGTTTAAAATGATTTGAATATTTTCAAAAAAATATCAGTGAATGAGTCATGAGAAGGTTTACACCTAATTTAAAGTGGTAAAAGAAGATTATTGAGTAAAACCTCTTAATTATTAATCTATATAAAGATTTAATTTTTTATCGAGTTCAATAGTATCACCTAATAGAAAAAGATTGTGTCATTGCATTCTCATTTTCCCTCCTTCGTACCGACAAAATAATATTCCAAAGTAAACATACAGCAGGAGCCACTACATAATTACTTGTACATTTAAACTCAAAAATAAACACTAAATAGATTCACGTTCCCTCAATTTTGTTAAAATTACAAAAAAAAAAATCTCTCCTTTATTTTCAAGATCTAAACTTAAAAATGATTACCAAAGCAAAATTTCGTATGCAACAAGATCGGACATCTCTTGGCTCATTCATATTCAGTATGGGACCTTCCCTGCATATATCCAGCACTTTAAGTTCGAAAGATACACAATTGATTCAAGCAATCTTTACCGCAGCATCCTCTTTCATTATCTGCAATTGTGGAAACGTGATGGAAAATGACATTAGCAATACGATTGTCATGAAATGTAATTAACAATAAATATCGGCTTCGGATCTTAAATATAAGATTTAGTTTGCAGTGAAGGTAGTAAGAAGGATCGGTTTGCTTGCTTACATTTGAGACATCCTTCCATGTGCTCAGTGTCTTTAGAGCCTTCCCAGATTCGTGTGTCTCACGAGCCAAAGCCACTCCTTCTTTCAAGTTTTTTACATGCCCGCTGACCAGGAGAGCTGCTGCTGCATTGAGGACCTATGGTGAAAGTTTCAGGAAACTTTTCAAAAAGAACCCACCAATATAAACTATCAACAAAGACCAATGGTAATATATTTTTTCTTAAAAAAAATCAATTAGGGAGCCAAATTTCACTTCCTGATGTTGTTTCGATACATGACAGGAAAAGGAGGGTAAATTTAAAACAACGTGCAAGAATTTTGGAAGGAACAAGAGAAAAGAGCAAACTAAGACTGGATGCAACAAATTTTCGAGGTTAACCTCTTCTTATCAGTTTAAAAGTGGTGCCATCTTTTCAGCTGCTTAAAGATCAAGAAAGTAAAAGCTACTCACAAAAGCATCAGCTATGGGCCCTGTCTCTCCAGCTAGGACACGCTTCAAAGCCTCTGCATTGTACTCTGGGTCGCCACCTTTCAAATTATCAAGGTTGCACCGAGGCATATTGAACTCCACTATTCCAGGGGAAAAAATAGTTTTCACGTATCCGTGCACTCAACAACTAACCATTGTAAATTAAAGATCTCCCATAGCACTCATTTAGTTGCTACTGTGCTGTATCAAAATACTTCACAGAATATAAGACGTAAAAAGCCATTATATGTCATATGCTTACATGGATCAAATTGGAACCTCTCAATCTTTTCTGGGGTGACATCTAGCATCAAACCAGGACCTGTGGGAAAGAAACAAGAATATCAAATTACAGATGTCAGGAAAATCTGATTCAAATACCTACATCTACCAGATAAACAATATCCAGAATTGCAATGAAAGCAAGAGGTTTTACCAAGAGGACTCATTTCATCCAAGCCTTCAGAGTGAACAGCCAAAGCTCTTTTCATGCCAAATCTTTGAAGTGCCCCGGCCATTTTGAAGACCTATCCAAAAAGCCAAAACAAACTGCTTGTTAGATGCAGCATGTACGGAAAAATAGATGCCAAATCCGTTCAGCATATATCTTTAGTGTTGTGCTATAAAACAGCAGTAACTACATAATCCACCAAGTTTAACTGTCAAGTGTCAACTCGTAATGAAAAAAGTTTTGTATACTTAGATTGGTGTTAGCTGTTACCTGTTAGTTAAAATCATGGGCTTCTCTTGGTTATATAAATCTCTTAGTTTAATTTTAAAAAAATCCTATTCCATGACAACCTTATCGCAATAGGATGAATAGATATTAACCTTGAGTCCTTGAGTGAATCAGCCAGTCTTAAGCAAACAATCATATTAGAATTTAATCAACAGATTATATAGTACCCAACTAAACATGCTTGGAATTCTACCTTACTAATTACTATATGGCAAGATATGAATTCAAGTTTGTGAACCAGTTGTTTTAGATGGCAGTTTTTTTCGGAAAAAGATTAGAAATCAATTAAGATAGGTTGACACTTGGAGGGGCAAACAAGCTGGTTTTCAGAGTGATGCATGAGTTCATAACTGATAAATCAAGTTGTTTTGCCACCATTAGTGTTAGTATTGAAGATATTATAAGCAAATAATCCACAAATTTTAAAATTTCATAATCAGTATATACCACCAAAAAATTAGGTGAAGGAAAGATTCCAATAGTTTTCAACTGTGTAAACATGTAGAATGCTAATGAATTTAATTTTCACTTAGCAACAGTAAATAATAAATGACATTACCAGATCTTCTGCGTATACTCCAACAACTGCATAAGGTACTCTTGCTGGATTTAACATGGGACCCAATATATTGAAAACAGTTTTTACTTTTAGCTTTTTTCTTATAGGACGGACAATCTTCATTGCAGGGTGGTACTTCGGAGACATCATAAAACCAATTCCAGCTTCATTCACGCACCTTATTATTCCCTGATTTCCAATTACAAAAGAGAATAATGAAATCAAATTACCACAAAATTGGTTAATTTCAAGATTATCTCTCTGCTTCATTCTATTAACTAAATAAAAGCACACAACATTCAACACTCTCCTTTAGGCTTAAGTAATCCACACTTAGGAATGGATTACCTTGTCTACTTAAATCTTGTTCACGTTAGACTCCAAGTTGGAACAGTCATGAGGAAACCATTGAAAAGTTTACATGTCTAGAAAAGCATACCCATGAGTATAATTTATTATTACAACTAAAAGGGCTTTCTTTACACCAAAGCGTACAAAGAACAATCCTAACACTATCCTATCAAACTGATGACCAGAAATACATCCGATGTCCTAGACAAAGGACCTCACATTTGATTATTAATACGTTAACTTTACTGCCAAACGTCTAACTGCCAAGTTCTGTTCAGGATAATTATCCCCCAAATGACAGAGGGCTAAAATGAACTGATACTGATACCGAAGTCAAAATTCTAAACCAGTCTAAAATTACCACCCCTGATATATTTTGCACTAACCTCGGGATCTAAGTCAATAGCCACTCCCAATGCTTCTAGAACATCAGCACTTCCACACGCAGAAGAACTTGAACGGTTACCTTGCTGCACTAAGAATATAATAAATTACATCTCGATACTCAAACCGTTTCAGCTGACATCAATAAATGCTCCCATTTTATTACAAATTTCTGCCTCTCTGTCAGCATATGCACTAAAATACATCTTTACCTTTGCAACTTTAGCACCACAAGCTGCAGCAAGTATCGAAGCCCCAGTTGAAATGTTCACGGTGTCTGCACCATCGCCTCCAGTTCCAACTATGTCAACAGCATCAACCAATCCTTCCACCTTCAGCGCATGTTTAATCATCGCTCGTGCCAATCCCACAATCTATTTAGATCATAAATAATAATTAAAAAGACATAATTCTTAGCCAGAGAGGAACCCAAAGAGCAGCAGTTTCTGGGGGTGGTTTTTTTAGGGGGTCCACGTCCAAACTCCGAACCGATCCATCAGCAAGGGAAGAATCAAAAGCGGCAAACTTACTTCTTCAAATGTCTCTCCTTTGGCTCTCAAAAGCACAAGAAAAGCGCTTACTAATGCCTCATCTGCTTCGTTCAATAAGAAGTCAAGGGAAGCTTCAGCCTGGGCTTCCGATAAACTCTCCCCGTCAATCAACGATTCGATCAACTAACACCATTAAGTATGCAAAATAATTAACGATGTGAAAATAATGATTGGAAGATTTTACAACAGAGAAGACCCAAAATAATAAACGATGGACAGAAGACTTAATAGTAAACCTGGTTGAACGACTGAATCGACGAGCCTGAACTCTGAGCAACGTTCACATGGCCAGCAATCACTAAGTTCTTTTGCTTTTGGGGAAGGATTGGATGCGGGAAAGAACAATGTCGTGGATTAGGGGTCGGAGAGAAATACCGATGAGTGAGTAGACGAGGGGACGCAGAGGAGAAAGATACAGACAAAATCCTAGCCATAGCTATTGTATTGGCTCTGAAGTCTGAACACAATAAAACACTGAATTTTGGCGGGTTTTGAAGCTACACCCTCAACAGAAAACCAGAAGAACATTCAGAGTGGCCCAACACAAAGTCACAAATCAAGGAAACTCGAGGATGGGATTAAGATCCTAAGCTCTCTTTCTGCACCAGAGCCCGCACGGTCCGAGGGGCCATGCCTGTCATAAAATAAAGGCTTCTTTGGATAGACGGACGCAGAGGTAAATATGTAAGAGAAATTTTATCTCAATAAACGTAGGAATGGCTTTTAGAGAAGCAAACGGCCTCCCCAAACAAGCCCTAAATGAGTTTTGGGATTTTCAATAAATGGGATAAAACTTTGGAAAAATGACAGAAAAAGTACCTCGAAAACAGTGAAATTTAGAAAGGTGATTCGAAATTTTAAATCCTAGACAGATGATAGTACCTCGCGCGTCTTCACCTAAATTTAAAAGAAATGTCCTCACTGCCCCTGAAATAGCAGCCTTCAGTACCTCGCGCGTCTTCACCCAAGTTTAAAGGAAATGAAGTGACGGATTCGATTAAGTTCTTATCTGATTCGATTAAGTATTTCTAAACCACCGTATTATTGCACGGTTTAGAAAGCATACATTTTTAATCGATCAGCCTCATTATTTGAATCGAATCAGCCTCATTGTGAGAGTGAGAAAAACGGTTTATAAAGCTGAAAGTTCAAAATGATGTAACTTCCCCATCTCAACTCCAAAATTGACAAATGACCTATCATTGGAAAGCTCTTTGAGTCTAGTTTCGAATGGCATAAGTTTCACAGCCATCGGATTAGTATTTTGAGAGATATGATAAAAAACCAAACATGGGTCAAGAATACGTATATTCCAGATATATGTTCGGTTTTTTGATGATATCTCTCAATATAGATCTTCAATTGAAATGAAACTTGTTGCATTTGAAACTAGACTCAAAGGAATTTCAATGATAGGTCATTTGTAAAATTTGGAGCTAAAATGAGGAAGTTACAGCATTTTGAAGTTCAAACTTTCTAAACCGTTTATAAAGAGTAAACTCATCCGAATGAACTTTCTAAACCGAATTTTTTTCCAACGGTTTAGAAAGTGGACTTTCTACATCTTTGGATGGGACTTTCTAAACCGTTGGGGAAAAATTCGGTTTATAAAGTTCATTCAAATGGAAAAAAAACTCATTCGAATGACCCTACTCTTTATAAACGGTTTAGAAAGCTTGAACTTCAAAATACTGTAACTTCCTCATTTTAGCTCCAAAGTTTACAAATGACCTGTCATTGGAAATTCCTTTGAGTCTAGTTTCAAATGGAATAGGTTTCATATCAATTGAAGATCTGGATTGAGAGATATCATCAAAAAACCGAACATATATCTGGAATATACGTATTCTTAATACATGTTTGGTTTTTTTTCAATATCTCTTAAATCAGAAATCATATCATTCTGAAATTTGTTTAAATGGAAATTAGACTCAAAGATATTTCTAATGATAGGTCATTTGTCAAATTTGGAGTTGAAATGAGCAAGTTACAGCATTTTGAAGTTTAAGCTTTCTAAACCGTTTATGAAGAGTAAACTCATTCGAATGTGTTTTTTTTTTCCCATTCGAATGAACTTTCTAAACCGAATTTTCCACCAACGGTTTAGAAATTCCCCTCCAAAGGTGTATAAAGTCCACTTTCTACACCGTTGGAGAAAAATTCAGTTTATAAAGTTCATTTGAATGGAAAAAAAGCTTATGTGAATGAGTTTACTCTTCTTAAACGGTTTAAAAAGCTTGAATTTCAAAATGTTGTAACTTCCTCATTTCAACTCTAAATTTGACAAATAACCTATCATTAGAAATACCTTTGAGTCTACTTTTCAATGAAATAAATTTCAGAATGATATGATTTCTGATTTAAGAGATATTGGAAAAAAACTAAACATGTATCAAGAATATGTATATTTTAGATATATGTTCGGTTTTTTTATGATATCTCTCAATCCAGATATTCAATTGATATGAAACCTATTCCATTTGAAACTATACTCAAATGGCTTTCTAATGATAGGTCATTTTCAAAATTTGGAGCTAAAATGAGAATGTTACAGCATTTTGAAGTTTAAGATTTTTAAACCGTTTATAAAGAGTAGGGTCATTCGAATGAACTTTTTTTCCATTTGAATGAACTTTATAAACCGAATTTTTCCCCAATGGTTTAGAAAGTCCCCTCCAAAGGTGTAGAAAGTCCACTTTCTAAACTGTTGGGGAAAAATTCGATTTAAAAAGTTCATTCGAATGGAAAAAAGCTCATTCGAATGAGTTTACTCTTTATAAACGGTTTAGAAAGCTTGAACTTCAAAATGCTGTAACTTCCTCATTTTAGCTCCAAATTTTACAAATGACTGATCATTGGAAATCTCTTTGAGTCTAGTTTTAAATGCAACAAGTTTCATTTCAATTGAAGATCTATATTGAGATATATCATCAAAAAACTGAACATATATCTGGAATATACGTATTCTTGACCCATGTTTGGTTTTTTATCATATCTCTCAAAATAATAATCCAATGGCTTTGAAACTTATGCAATTCAAAACTAGACTCAAAGAGCTTTCAAATGATAGGTCATTTGTTAATTTTGGAGCTGAGATGAAGAAGTTACATCATTTTGAACTTTCAGCTTTATAAACCGTTTTTCCCACTTTCACAATGAGGCTGATTCGATTCAAATAATGAGGCTAATCGATTCAGAATGTATGCTTTCTTAACCGTGCAATAATACGGCAGTTTAGAAATACTTAATCGAATTAGATAAGAACTTAATCGAATCCGTCACTTCATTTCCTTTAAACTTGGGTGAAGACGCGCGAGGTACTGAAGGCTGCTGTTTCAGGGGCAGTGAGGACATTTCCTTTAAACATGGGTAAAGACTCGCGAGGTACTATCATCTATCTGGGATTTAAAATTTCGAATCACCTTTCTGAAATTCACTATTTTCGAGGTACATTTTCCATCATTTTCCCAAAAATTTTTCATTCATTTCTATTTTAGAATCTACAAAATCGTTCTCTAAACGATTCCTAAGCATCACGATTTGCAAGCTCGTGCGACACAAGATTTTATGACCACGCGAGAGTGAGGCTGCAGTTGTATTTTTTTTTTCGTGCCAAGCTTATGGTTGTTTAGTCCCAAATGTATTTTGACGTAATATATCTTATCTAAAATATATTTATATTTAGTTAAATATTGAATTCATAGTATATTTATTATGTTAAAAGAAGTTTTTTACTTTAAATGTATTTTAAAAAAATAGTTACTAAAGACTAAAATTTATAAGCTAACGGATTTTTAAATTCAAAATATCAAAAAGTTGTTTTCAAACCCGAGCGGTTGTTTTTTAGTCTCTTGGGGTATTTCTTTTTTCTGAAGTCAATATTTTAATATCAAGCTGACATATTCCGATATTCGTATTAAAATGGTTTCCCTATCATTTTATTTTTCAATATATTAATTATTTTATACTAATACTTCATTTCATGAAGATTTTTTTTTGTAATTTCAAATTTTTAATTTTATATAGATTCTAAATTAGTTTTCAACACAAATTTTTACACATTTTTCTGAAGCAATATATTTGTCCATATCCTTTGGTAGAGTTTGTAAGACAAGGACGGATGCAGGAAGGAATAAATGAAAAGGCAGAAAGCCAGCAAGCCGTATTAATTGAGTTTTAATAACAGGTAAAATTAGTCTTTTTAGTATCTAAACTTTTAACCTGACTGTGATTTAGTTTCCGAATTTTGATTCAGTATAATCTAGGCCCATGGTTTTAATTCTATTGTAATTCAGTCACTGAATTTTGACTCACAGAAACTCAGTCCATATGATTTTAACAATTTTATAATTTAGTCCCTATAATTTAGAAAACAAATTATATATAAAAAACTTGATATATATCTCCAACTTCAGATTTAAGCCCAAAAGGGGGTATTTATTACTTATTTGGGGAGGCCGTTTACCTCTCCCAAAATCCATTCCTGCACTTATTGAGATAAAATTTCTCTCACATATTTATCTCAGAATCTGTAATCAACGGACTATCCAGACAAGCCAAACATGGTAGGGAACAAGGCATTCAATTTGCATCCGGTAAAATTGGATGGCCCGTGTCGCATGTAATACAAGGTATCTGTCGCATTTGTATGTCTTGTGCCCATGATTCGTGAATCTCGTCAAATCTGCCATGTCTTAATGCATGTTTAAAAATTTTTTTTTATAAAAAGTATTTTAAAATCCGTAAAATCATCTTAAAATCTGTAAATTCATTTCTTCCATCGAATTTTCAAACACATAATTTACTCATCCACCCACCGTGTAACATCCCCTTGTTTATTCCTAAAAACAAGTATTACTCTTTCCTGCTATGAAATTATATGTGAAAAAAAAAGAATTATAATTGTATGCAACACTCATGTCAATATGGAAGAAGCATAAATAGTGTCCACTTACAGTGGACAACCACCAATGTGCTTTAATTTCCTGCTATAAACACATTCCTTTGTCCGGTCCATTCAGCCAGAGCTGCCTGAATATAACCGCCGTCACCTTCAAAATGGTAAA
>JANTPZ010094797.1:0-14204 GCA_025593235.1 Vachellia pachyceras | reverse complement strand
ATGTCACTCAGTTGAGTCTCTCATCATTGAACAAAGATAACAAGAGAATCGTAAAGTAACAAGAATAATTGGGGGAAAATGCTTCCATCAAATTCTTTGTATCATCAATTACCATTTATCGTGATTTTTAAATAGATATCTGTTAAATATTCCAGTTTATGGTAGTATTAGAACAAAACATTATAGCAGAAGAAACTCAGATTTTATTGGGGAATGAATATAAAGATTTACAGGGAAGCACACAATAATGATGCTTAAGTTGACTTCTCACCAGCACGCAATCAGACCCACTATGACTCTATCATATCAATAATCTATATCGATTAGAACACGAACTGATGACCGACACAGTACTGAGAATTATAATGTTACAGTTGTGACGACAATCAATCCTCTGGAAAGCAACTCAACGAGCTGAGAAAACTGCTACACTTGGAGCAGGTGAAAGGAAAAGAGAAATGACAGACATGGACCCTCGGGAACTGAGAGAAGTGGTTCAATCTCTTTATTAATGACAGGTTCATATATATAAAGAAAGAAAACAGCTGGCATTGGTTAACCAAAATAACAAACTTAGTTAAACTAACTAATTTAGCTAACAGATACTTGCTAGTTACAGGCCAACGGATGCCTTGTCAGATTTGGTTACAAAGTGAATTAAATAAAGAATAAATGTGAAAAATATTTTGTCTAATAACAGTCACATGCATAGATTAGATATATATAGACACGCACCACGCCACGCAGCCCCAAGAAGCTGTCGTCTAAATTAATTGATGAGAAACAAAGGCAACACACCCAATATATAATTGAGAAGAAGAAGCTGATGATGAGTTACATGTCTCTGACTTCGAAGGAGTTCCTGTTCTTGACTACGATGTCATACATGTGCATGGACTTGAACTTGGAGAATTCTTTAGGGAGAGAGATGAGGTGGACGGTGGAACGCTTGTGGAACTGAAGAAGATCAGGATCGTCATAGTAACGCTCCCAACCGAGTGAAGCCAGCTTGCGTTCAAGCACCGAGTAGGACGTAATGATTTCATTGGAAGGAGTGTGAACCAGCACCTTTCGCCTGCTCGAACCCGGCACCGAGTCCGCCCCAGGATTCTCCACCAACCGAACGACGCCGTTCTTGAAAACCCAAACCCCTGACATTCTCCCTCGCTTCTGCTGATCAACAAATTAAAACCAGAGCTGTGAGTTCTGATTACTGTGTTGTGTATGTATGTGTGAGCTTGAAGATGAGCGACCAAGGGTGTGTGTAGTGTATATATAGGTGAGAGAGGGATTAGTGAATGTGCAAGATAAAGCCATAATGGGGGTGTTTGGATGTGAGTACAGCTAAGGCGTTTGGCCGGATTGGGGGGAATCCCCGTTTGCGTACTCTAAGTATGTTAACCCCACCCACAGAATCTTTGTTTTGTTTGGGCAATAAATTGCTATAATAAAATGACTTTAATTTTCTACGTACATTAGTTTACGAACACTACTGCTAGTTATTACCATTAATTATCATTATTGAAAGTGTTGAATCACATGAAATTATTTAACTTGGGTTGAGCATCTCCAAATTGTCATTTCTGTAGTCTTTTGCTGTTATAAATGTGATAAAGGCTGATGCAGTGCGCACACAGACGTATTAGGGAAATCTAAGTTGGGAATGAATGGGAGAGGAATAAACTTCTTTTTCTTTAAGTAGAAAGGGATGCTGATGCCACTGTAGACTTGAATGAAATAAATAATGGCCTCTTGCAGCGGGGTGGGGACCGGCCAAAATATGAAAGGAATTCATCTTCTATAATTTCTCTGGTCGTTGCTGGGTGTGCAATATACATACATGTAGATTGATAATTATTTAACTCTTGCTGTAAGAAAAGCGACACACGTAAAATAAGGTTTTTAATTCAATAATATTTTTGGCCTAACTCGTTCACCTAATTCATATAAAGACTGTCTTTTTGCCTAACTAGTCTTGACTATTTTTGCATAGTTAGCCTTCGGCTTGTAGTTAATGTTTTTATAATTTGAAATCACTCATCAAATTCTTCAGACCAAATCATCGCGTTGAATTTGTTTAGAAAATGACTGCAATACACATTTAACCATCCTTCGCAGCTTAATTTCTTCTCCACTATATGGGGAATTAATGGATTAGGTAGAGAGCTCATATATATCCAGTAGTGTGTGTATATATAATATTAGGATCCGATATAATATCTGCATTTTCTGGTGCGCGCGGATGACCTCCAAACACTAACCCTATATAATCGATCTTTCTACGTACGTGCTGGATTGATGTATATAAATAATGTCTGTGCTTGATTAAATTTGAGAGAAAATCATATTTCAACAAGGACCGATGCCACGGGGGTGCATGTATCAGCACATGTATATATATTGTCTTCTCGTATTCCTGTAGCTTTTGTTGGGAGTTCCATGAACACAACCAAAGATCGATCACGTCGAGAGATTGAAAAGTTTGTTGCTTGAGGGATTTGTGGACTGTATTGATCAGCAAATTGTTGTGTTAGGGATATCATATAGTGGGGGAAGTTAAAATTGTGTAGAGAAAAAGCAGGCATGCACGATAATGTGAGAGGGATTGATTATTAAGGTTGTAGGGGCCTTTAGGAAGTAGAAACTCTTGAATCCAACACCACGGTCGTGACCCTGCTTCTATTTGTCACCTCTGATGCTGACCTCTTCTCCTTCTGTCAATTTCTTCTCGAATTCCATTGCTTCACTTAATAATCAAATCTTCTAGAAGCTGCTCACAATACTAATTATATGTTACGTTCTTCCATGTCGTAGATGCTTGCTAGCTTGGTGCCAATGCACAGTTAATTAAGAAACCTCTTGTGTGTCCAATTAAGCCGCCACCTCATTCAATTCACACACACACACATAAAATATTCTTTCTAATTTGCCTAGTAGTATTTAATTTGGCTTAATTAGACTTTTCCAGTGTTCTAGAAGTTTGTGATAATGAAGTAGCATATGATGTATGCAATGTCGCAAGTAGTGTATCAAACAGTCACGGAAAGAATATATAGTGCCGTCGTTGTTAATTGATGATGAGGGTTAATGACGAAGACACAGTGAAGTGGCATATCGAAAATTTGTTTTAGTTTTTCACCTCACATTAACTGTTGATATTCTCTCAAAAACCTGAAAAGGATTGAGAGAGAGAGAGAGAGGGAGAGAGAGAGAGAGAGCAAACACATGAAAATAACATAGGCGATGAGTACGCAGTTTTCAAAAACCAAGCTTGAGTTGGCTGTTTAATTAAATTAATTGTATATCCCACCATGCATACATAAATATATGTGGGTGACATTGAGAATCATGTAGAGGGCCAAAGTAGAAGGAAAGCTAGCTTCTCTCCGGCAACAATCTCATCATGGGATTGTCCCAAACAAAAAGCCAAATTCTAAAGTCCCATATTTAACTAAACAATATACTTGTTTTTTTTTTGTATCGCCAATATCCTTTAGCCATGTGCTTACCTGCCTTTCCATATTAGCCTCTTCTTTTAAGTTTTAAACAAAGCCTGCGAATCCCTTCTTATTCCTACTAAAGAAAGCTGTTCATTAATGAAGTTTATTAGGATCCCCTGTTTTGTAGTACAGCTAGATAGCTTTATTGGTTTTATGTATTTCCATTAATTATCATGTAATTATATCGTGAAAATCAAATATCATTAATCGTGAAATTAACATATAAAATAAAAGCGGAAAATTCCATTCTTGTCTTGTACATTGGACCACTTCAATGAATTAGTTAATGGCCAACTGTGAATAGCTATATATCTGCATTAGAGTTTTCTATGTATAAGAATCCAACCGGTTATAGTGATAAGAGAGATGCTGATGCACTACTTAATTTGAAAATCATCAAGAAGAACAAAAGGAAGGAGAGAGCTAAATAAAGTACAATATGATATGCTTTAATACACAAAATAACCATTATTTTATGAGATAGATTCCTTCATCTGATCCGCAAGTGGCATTAGTGCCACAAAGCTAGCATCCCAACTAATTAATAACAATTGCCTAATTAGCCTCAAAAGGGTATATCAACCCGAAAAGCCACTTTTCCAAATGATCATCCTGTGTATCGTATTCAAAGGTTTAGTATCTTATGTTTTAAAATGATGCCCTCCCTTAGTGTATGAACTTATTCTCCATCGTACTCGTTAAAATAACAAAACAATTTTATCTAGGGAAGTTTATATGTAGGAGTTATGAGTATCCTAAAGTTCTTTTCCAAGTATTGATACGACGCCACTTTAAAATTAAGAGCACCCTGCTGACTGCTAACTTGATCCAAATTATTTACGTGGCAACTCCTTCATCCTTATTACTCTCCACCTTATCATCCTCCCTTTCTCTCTCCTTCGTTCATTCGTCTTCATTTTCCACGGGGCCTGCCGCTGTATCACCACGTGCTCCCCCAGCACATTGACGCCGTTGAAGGTGCCATCATTGTAGGCGAGGCCGAAGGTGAAGCCGCTGGAGTTGAGAGCACGGGTGAGGCTGAGGCGGTTACCGGTGATGGAGACGGAGGAGCTGAGGTAGAGCTGGACGGCGTTGTAGAATTCGTTGGTATTGACGCCGATGATTTTTGTAATATTGAAAGAGCAGTAGGAGGAGAAGAATTGGAAGAGCCGGTTGAAGAAGTTGACGGTGGATAACCGAAGCTCCGGCGGGAAAACTGTCTGGAGTAAAGTCTGACAGAAAGCAAACACACCCAGAAGCGATGCTAAAGAGGTCTCATTTTCACTCAAATTTCGTGTCTTTCTTCTCTCCCGTATGAATCAAGAGAGAAGCAGAGAGGAAGGAAGAAGAGAATACTGGGGAATGCCACAACACAGTCAAAACGTTCTTGCTCCCTCTTTATAGACAGACAAGATTTGAAGAAGCTTGTGGAGAGAAAGAGGGAATAAATGTTGAAGATGAAAAAAAGGAGGGACGACTCTGCGATACATTGGGGAGGGGGAGGAAGTTGGTGCAGCGGAGCTTGGGGTGGTTGGTATTCCAGCTCCCTGTAGAAAAGGATAGCACATGAGAGAGAGAAAGGGGAGATGATATGTGCCATTGACGTGGAGAGGTGAGGACGATGCGGCTGCGACGTAAACAACTTCAGTGAAAGTTAATGTGATATTAAAAGGGTAACATTATTTCTATTTTTAAACTTCCAGAATAATATTATTTATAAAAAACTTTCGGATGATCATACGTAAATATTTTTGGGATAAAATTACACATTAACCCTATTTTGTTATGATTTTTTAATAAACCCATAAAAAAGTGTGTATGTTTATTAAACAAAACAAGTGCTTATCTTGTTTATTAAAAATAATAATACACCCACCTGATATTAATTAGGTAACAAAGGTAGAATGAGGTGTAAATAGCCAGTAAATAAAGGTTAAATCGTCGATCTTGATATATGTAAAGAAATAACAGCATTAAAAATAAAACTTTGAAAGAGAACAAAAGGGGGGAAATGATTAAAAATTGGGGAGAATGATTTGAAGGCTCATCTAGTGTTATTAGGTTCATGGTTAACTTTGTTTTGTCCGGGAAAAATATGGAATTAGAGGGGAAGAGACATTAATTTTGGAGAATAAAGTGCCCACACATAAAGAACGTAGGATCAATTCTGCGATCACAAGGGCATTAATGTTAAGAGAGAAGTAATTGAGTCTTGCCATATATATTCTTCGTTTAGTGGCAATGAAAGATGCTGAATAAAGTATCATACTGAAAGCGAGGAAGAGAATTCGATGGGTTCTTAATTAATTGAATGCCTGGATTTATCATATATAAGATGCAATGAATGTAATATGTCCGATCTGGGGAATAATATAGCATGTGTATGTATATATATCGTAGTATATGTCATTCATCATCATCTACATTATGCGAAATTATAACCAGGCATCCTTGTGTAAGTTACATTGTTTGGGAATTCCGTTGGGAAAATGATAGTTGGGAGAAATGACTTTTGAAAATGATTTTTGGAAGAATGAATTTTTTATGTTTGGATAGACCGTTGGTAAAAATACTGTTACGTTTGGATAAACCGTTGGCCAAAATGATTTTTTGCAAAATGCATTTATGTTTAGATTGAAATTTGGAGAAGTTACTTTCAGATAAAAATTACTTAAAATAGCATGAATATCATTAATACATATAATTATTTCGTACTTTTTTAATTAAATTAGAAAAAATAAAATGATAAAATTGAAGGTTCTGAAAAAATATTGATATTACATACATAGTCAAATGTTTAGAAATATTATATAATTACTCTGATCTTAAAGCCTGTACAATCTGATCTTGAATTCTATCAAAACAAAGAAAAGAAAAAAAAAGAATGCTACTTGATATTTTTTATATAAATAAAGAAAAGAAGGCAATATCCACGTGCAATGGCATGATTGGTTCAAACAGCCATTCGCTTGCGAGATTGGTCCAGCTCTACATTTAATGAAAACATTGCAGAGTGGAGTTTGCCGTTGCCACGTAGGATCGTCCGAACAACCTTCAGGGGTCGGCCTCGGAAGGTGGAAAATTAGCAGAGAAGGATTGAGCCAAAACCAAACAAGAAGAGAGGAGAGTAAGGAACAGGATTCGAGCTCGATTCAATCATCTAAGGCTTTCTTCATTTGATTTCTCTTTGAAATACCTAATTCTGAGCTTTGATGCTTCGACTTTGAAGTTTGAACTGAGATCTTGTTCGAGGGCATTAAATTTGCGTTTCGAGAGATAACTCTCTCGCTCCATCTACACCTCTCTTAATTCATGGCATATCAAAGAGAAAAGCTTTTGTTCCTTTTATGTGTTTTGTGCTATTCTCTAAATGTCATTGCCCGGTATTCTTTCTGTTCTCTCCCATCAACAGTGCTTACATTTGACATTTCAACTTTGCTTACATTTGGCCGGTTGCAGAAAGAGCTATTATGATATACTTCAAGTGTCGAAGGGTGCGTCCGACGAGCAGATAAAGAGGGCGTATAGGAAACTGGCGTTGAAGTATCATCCCGATAAGAATCAGGGCAATGAAGAAGCTAACAGGGGAGAAGAGAAGCAAGGCGTGAGCCAAGGGTACAAGCTGAGCGTCGCCTGCGATTTTTCAAGACTGTGGCGGAGGCACAAATGCAAAGCTGTGTCGTGTGAGGAGGAAGGAATGCACAGCTGACAACGTGAAGAGAACGAAGGCGCGAGGTTCAGCGATGCGGAGGCCGAATGCGATGAGGGTTATTAGGGAAAGCAGCTGTGCGTACGGCTGAATTGAAGGAATCCGTCCTTGCTTCTGCTTCTCCATCTCCAAAACGAGCCGTTGTGGATAAATGCATTTTGCAAATGGGCTATCCAAACGTAAACATCTTTTGGCAGAAGGACAAAAATGCATTTTGGTGGCCTAACGGGCTCCCCAAACAAGCGCATAATGTATTGCTAGGAATGTCGTGGGGAAATAGAACAGATTCTGTTCTCCATGTGTGTTTTAAAGGTCAATCTTCTACCGCTGTTGCTACAGAGGTCGTTGCTAGTAAGAGGTTGAGGAACTGAAACACAGCGTTCCACTCATGGGGAAATTGCTATCTGATCGTATTCAATTTGAAATAGTCATTTAAAAAATATTTTCTGGATTCGTATGAAATTATTAAAAATTATTAAACTGTTTTTGTAATGCTAATCCTCGGGGTTGAGAAGTAAGAACTTATCCTGTCTTGTATATCTGTTCGTTTCATGTGATAGTTGAAGTTTGTATCCATCCTGCTCCAGTTGATATTTCCAGATGATGAGTTAGAAATAATAATGCATCAAATGATGCTCCAAGCTTTTCACCCAAAAAAGAAAAAAGAAAGCGAAAGATGCCCTAAGCCACTGAAGATGTTCACACTAGCTGACTCAGCTGCTCCATTCCATTAGCATTTGAGAGCTGAGTTTGTATTATGGCTCTTTAACGAAGCTAGTCATGTACTGATTGGCTGTTCGACCTTAACAAAGCCGTACTTTGGTGGCACTTGAGAATTATCATCCTGCGAAACAGACATGTAGCTCCAACTGATGACAATATGACACCCACTCCACTTACATAAGACTAAGATCGCCCCGTACAAAATCAATTCACTTGTCAAAACCCTTGCTTAGCTCCAAGTAATCAGTAAAAAGGAAAATCCATAACCAAAAAAACAAAATCAAAGTTCATCCTCCGTCCTCAGAAACCCTCCAACATCCAATCCGCCCGGTGCAAGACCACAATACCGTTTGTGTCCAGCTTCCGACAGTCCTGCGTGGACTTGGCAGCCACCCCAAACTCCAACACAGAATATTGGACATGGAAAACACGACAACCCCGTCGACGTCACAGGGCACTCTTCAGCCCGTGATGACAGTACAAGAAGGACATCTCCGACTGGGGTTTGAGCCACACCTTGCGCTTCGCATTAGAGGCCAAAAAATTCAAAGCTTGAACGGTGAGGAGGAAATTGCCGAGAGAGTCAGAGAGATGAGGTTGGGTCGGAGTATGTTGGTCGCTCGCTTCACCAAGAGTCGCTGACATGGTAGACCTTGTTCTTGCTGAGGCCAAAGCAGCAGCGACCATAATTTTCGATGACGATAGTGAGGTTGTTGCCCACGAATTTTTCTCGGCTTACACGTCTCCAAGGCTAGTAAAACCTTTGTTTGCTGTTTCCGACGAATTTGAAGAGACACCACAGTGGTTTCGATAATCTTCCAGAGGTCTCATCTCTGCATCTGTACCCGAGGTGGCGCCAGCCTTGCCTTTAATTTTCGTCTTTTAGGCTTGGCCAATCTTGTCAGGACCCAAAAAAGATGCACACGGGTAAACCTGCATGCCGGGAGTGGCCCAACTTTGTGAATAGTAATAACAAGACAAAATTTTTGGGTCTTTTGAGTTTGGCACATTCGATCAACCCATGTGTATCCATGTGTGCGTATAAATTATTCAAAAATAAATGAGTAGATGTTTTTGGGTCTTTAGTTTCGCCTTGTTTCTCTGCCTTCCAGTTCCGGTGATATTCAACTCAATCCGTCTGTACTTGTTGATTCTGCTCTAAATAATTGATTAACAAGCAACTTTACACGTTGCACGCACTTAATGCTTATTTGGTAATACATTTTCAATCACGGTACACACAAATCGAAATAAAATTTCTCTGATATATTTATTTTGGAATCCGTAAAGTTGTTACAGATTCCCAAACAAGCACTAATACCATTGCCCCAAACTTTAAGTTACAAAAGCATTGACTCACATCATTGAAGATACCCTTGAATGGGAAAGGATCCTCTCCACTACTTAAAAAGTAGTGGAGATGTCCACTGCACATCCAAAGGCTCTCATTTGTCCAAATAATTCCTCCACTTGCTGACAGATAAGTCATAAGTCATATGGAATTATTTGGACAAATATCAGCCTTTGGATATGCAGCGGAGATCTCCACTACTTTTTAAGTAGTGGAGATGATCATTTCCCCCGAATCTCATCGTCATCCTAAAAGCTTCCTAGCTGCTGAAGCTTGGAGCTTTGCATGCCTTGAAGAGATTCACTGCTAATTGTCTCCTGCAACCTCTTTTCACCTTTTTATTCTATCAGCTCCCTCTTTTGAGATACTTCCTACTTGTGCCGACAGTTGAGTTCTGTTGCTTTGTTTCTATGTCGATAATCAGGATCTCCATATCTTGCATTTATGAAATCTTGCATGCTTCTCGTCCTTCGAAATCCAGGTCTTGACGGGAAAGAAGAAAATAAAGACTCTAGATAAGATCTCTACAATCCTCAATCCATTTCCAGGTAATAAAGTGATACGTGGTGATGAGGTGTCATGCCACCTCAGTGCAAATGGTCAATTAACGGTTGACCATTCCCACTGTTAATTTATGGATAACATTACTCCTATTTTAAATTTATACAGCGATATTGTTAGTCTCTAAACTTTGGCAATATTGTTCGTCGGCTAACACTTGCAACCCAAAAATGTAGCTGAGCCCTTTTTCACTTATGCTGGAATTTGTGCAGAACACGTCTCGGCCCGCTCGCACCATAAGTATTTTGAACTTTTAGGATCACTTTTAAAAATATTTTTAAATAAATCAAGATAAAATTCTTTTACACGCTTTCCTAAAATAGGCTAGCTGCTAATCTCAGTGGAAGAAGGCTGCAATTATTTTTCCTATCTTCTTTAAAGTTACCATTGTCTTTATTTTACCCTCTTACACCAAGATTTGTCCAATAAATCTTCATATTTATGAGGTCATTCAAGATTTCGGAGATGCCATTCTCCCTTCAGAGATATTATAGAGAAATTCCGTGTCTCTTTGAATTCTTGATTTACGTTCATCACTTGTTTTCTTTTGCTACAGAGAGTCACATTAATCTGAGCCCCTATCTATCATATGTCAGTGGAGCTTTAGCTGGGTGTGCAGTTACTGTAGGGTCATATCCGTCTTATCCTCTCCGAACTATTTTGGCTTCTCATGGTGAACCTAAGGTTTAAGCATTATCATATGGTTAAGGATACCAGGGTATTATTAAATAATTTTGTTCTGTTTATTAGTGTTCCATTTCCATAGTTAACTGAGGCAAACTTCTGATGTGGGTGTTAATAGCTATCTGCCAAGTCACATTCGCTTGAATCACGTCTTGTCTCTTCACTTACGTGAGGCAATTTCATTTGATAGGTCTATCTCCTGTGCTTAGAAATTGTATATTTGTGTTAACCTTTTTTCTTTTTATATATGCCATTATGCCAGCGACTCATGAATAGTTGTACTTCCCAGTAGTAGTGGTCGGGTTTAAGCATATGGAAGTTTCATTCGGTATTCACCCAGGAGCTGTGCTCAAGTTTAAACCCCATAAAGTACATCTTAAATTGGGTAAGCTCTAGAGTTGGTTCAGTAGTACCGGGCTGATCCAAGCTTAACCAAGATTAGGAGTTCAAATCCTACATTGGGCATGCAGCTCCTTAATAACCAGGATCAGTTATCTCACCCATCAAGGTGACGGGCAATCTGCAAATGAGATTAGTTACTGTTACTGACGATGGACACCCATCGTATATTACCAAAAAAGAATAAATTGGGTAAGTTCAGTGGGTTTAGTTTGGCTTGTGTGGCCAAGTGATAAATTTAAAAGGAAAGAATTTGATGAGAGGGAGAGAGATAGGGTACATCGTCTCCCACTAATAATGCCAGTGCCAACCCATTCTTCCATTTCTTTTAACTTTTCATCGCAATTCCCTTTTAAGATGCTTGACGATGGATCCTTTTTTTATTTCAATCCCGCTTGTACACAGTTCTGCTTTGCCTCAATGATTTCATCTTCCTTTTGAAGCAGCTCTTGCTCCCATTTCTCGATTCCGAGCTTTGCTTCCCGCTTGAAATGTACTCTCTGATTATTTTGTTTTTCTTATCACTTAGCCACATAAGTTCAACAAATCACAGCCAACCAACTTGCCCGATCATCATGCAACATCAGCATAATTGACAGGTTAATGTCATGTCATCAAATTTAACACCATCAAGGTTTCTATTAAATTACAATGATTAACGTTATAGAAAATTGAAGGATTAAAACCTTTGCATGGACCAAAATTAAAGAGTAAATAGTAGGAATCAAACATTATATAAAACCAGAAGGTTTTGGATCAAACTTGACTTGTAAATGGTTTAAACCTCCCATAAACCATTTATATATTTAATCTCAACGATTTGTATTCGTTTTTTTTTATTAACTTGTAACCAATTATTAATATCATCAATCATCAATATGGATAAGTTGGATCGTGCTGTTTATTATTAGTTGTTTCAACAGTTAATTTCTATTTTTACTCCTCTTGTGAAATACATCTTTTGATGTGCCATTTTCTTAAAAAAAATATATAAAAATTAAAATAATTTTAAATATTTTGTGGGCCTTTTTTTATGTGACATTTTTTCATTTATTACTTCAATATATATATATAAGAAAGTTGGATGGTACGTTGTACTATTGTCTACCAATAATGCTTTCAAAAGTTAATTTTTTACGTTTACCTTCTCAAGAATATGTTCCACTTTTTCTTAAAAAATGATTATAATTAATTAACATCATTTCAAATATTTTGCGGGTCTCTTTTTCTGTGTGACACTCATTAACAGTGCTTTCAACTCATTTCTATTTTTCCAGTCTACCACTTTAAATAATATGACGATGGTTGGTGAAATTGAAAGCAATCAATCGAAGATGAGTGAAATAATAGCTCACAATGATAATCCCTTCGTATACCCATGTACTACAAGTCTACAGCTAATAAATAAAGACAACTGCTAAAAATATTCAAAATACGAGAACACACCCAATGGAGGAAACTCCTACTGCTAACTGCTCCATTTTCCTCTCCTCTGTCATCATTTGACAGGACTGATAAGCTTAAACTTCTAGCCTTTTTTAAGTGCTCCAAAACAAAAACAAAAAAACTCTAGCTCTTATAAATGATTTCCTCCCATATCGACCTCATAAAGCGAACTCCCCCTGTAATCTGCATTGAATTGCTGTATATATATTCTATTCATGCGTTGCGAATTAGAAATTAGAGCAATATACAAACTTCAACAAATGTGTTACTAGTTGATGGTAATGTTTGGACAGAGGTACTTTTCTCTTACTTGTTAGCTAGCGTGATTGTGGGTGGTATTTCAAAGGCAAGACTTCTTGATGGCAATATTAGAATCATTATTTTCGGTCTGTTCAATGGTTTGGTGCATGTTGTTCATTATGGACTTGACATATGCCTGATGAGTGTGAATGAATACACTGTGTTTATTCGGGCAATTTATGGGCCAACTCAGTGGGTATCGGAACACTGTTCACTTCTGGGCTGGAGTGGTGATTCTACTTGTTATTATTTGCATGGGTGTGCTGAACTTTCTATTGTTATGATGATTGCCCTCCTTGAGTTTTTCCTCTCAAGGAATTTGAAAAGAAACCATCTTTATGTATGGATTCCTATGGAAGCATATTTGGCAATTGAATGGTTTGTCAAAGCTTCAGTGGACTGCTCTCACCCTGTTATTAAGGTTTATCGAGCTCCATCGCAGTTTAAGGATTTCTGGTTGGTTGTTGTTAGAATCCTTTATTGTTGTATTGCTGGACTTTTAATGCTTGTTTGTGTCCGTTTCCTTAGGGTGTTTGTTGTTTTGGTGTCTTTGTAATGTTTGTACTCTTGCTTTAATTTAATTTGAATATCCTTTCTGTTGGCCCAAAAAAAAAAAAACAAATGTGTTACTCGTTGATGCTTCTGGGCTCAATGCTTGACAGAGCGGAGGGATTTAATCTGTTCCGGTTTCCTATTACCCTGTTATCGTGCCATATTTGATAATTTGTGACAATTCTTCTAAGGCAGAGACTCTTTAGTCTTTACCCTTCACGAGACTTGAAGGGTGTTCTGAACACACTATCATTCACCATATCTTCGACAAAGTCATCAGAAACACAATTTGCTCTATTTTTTCTCTTTTGGAAATTCAGCCTTTGCTTCCAGTAAACTCGCTTATCACTTTATAGCATGCACGTCGGGAAGGTCTTGGCATTGAACTGTCAAAGGGATAATCCTTGCTTTTCCGCTTTTCCTTTCTGTCAAGGTATCCAAAGGCAAAAGCTTCCAAAACTTTCGTTGTAAGAGGACGGTTTCGTGTGCTTTGCCTCCGGGCATTCATTTCGGATTGGGGCTGACAGTTATCCACTGATTGGGACATTGTTCTTGCCATGTGATCATCTAATTCCTTCCTTGTGTAATTTTGTTGTGTCTCAGACATTTCCCTGACAAAAGATTCATCGCCCTCATCTTCATGTGAAACAGGTAAATTAAGGTCAATCATAGCCCGTGGCAGGGATTTCTTGCTTTGCTCCTCAGTTGCAGAAGGACTAGTGGAAGGAACAGATTCTCTATTGATAATTAAGCTTCCATTTGACAGCAAACCTGTTGATGTCTTCTTCTCCTTAGCTGGAAGATCTGCTAACAATTTACTCTCCAGTGCTAGATTTTTAAGTAAAAAAATCTTGCTTGATTTTGAATTGTTGTGATGGTAACTCACCTCTGGTTTTATTCTGGGAGCCACAAAGATATCAGCAGTGTTGCGGTTTCTCTCTGCACGGTCACAGGCAGTTAGCCTCCTTCGTCTTTTTGT
>JANTPZ010094796.1:0-11913 GCA_025593235.1 Vachellia pachyceras | reverse complement strand
AACATCCCCACACAGACCACAAAAAGACAGAAAACAACCCCAAGCACCAACCCCAAGCCCGACGACCTCCTCCCCGGCAAGGGCCGGAGAAGAAGGCGTCGGAAACGCACCCCACACACCGGGAAGCTCACTCACGAGAGAGAGAGAGAGAAGGAAACTCCACGAAGGAGAACTCGAAGAATACAAATTAATCTGCCGCTCCCAAACAAGTTTTCAAATGTCTACTTATTGATAATCACACGCATCATAACAAATCACACTCACACACACGCACTCGCACGCACACACAGACATGCTAGTTGGAATGAGATGATGTTATTTTTGTTACCATGTTTGTATCAAATTTTTAATATTTATCGTGCCAAACATAATTGTGTGCTTTAACTTTAAAATATGATTATTTAATTTTAAATTCATTTCAAAAGAAAATATTTTTGGAGAACTCGACTCACTAGATACGATGAATTTGATTTACGTTTCCTTCTATTTTTTTAAGCATGTAAGGTAATCACTGTTGAGGTACTGTCAAATATACATGTATCTAAAATTTGATTTACGATGGTGGACAGATTTTTGTAGGATGTGGTTTCTGTCTGCTGGTGGCCACCAGTTGCAAAAGCAAAAAAGGCTGTTTGCCCCTTCTTGTCAATAATCACTGCCTCTTTGAATTTGGTAACGCCCACCAACGGAAAAAGGCATTGGTGGAAACTTCCCAACTTATTTTTTTTCTTGGTTTTAGCTTCCGTTGGCGCTATATGCAATTCCCAACCCGACTAAGTTCTTCACACTGCTTTTTGAAATTATTACTACTCAACAAAAAATTATGTAAACAAAAGTAGTCCTCAAGGCAAAAACAGTTTTGAGTTTGGACGAATGTGGACGGCTAAAGGTCGTCGCCATCCGTTCTCTACGTTGCGGGTTGAATATGATAAAACGCTGGGCTCCAAATCCCATGGGTCTTGTTCTATAGTTCTAATTTTTTTTTTTGGCCAAGTTCTATAGTTCTAATTTTTTTTTTTGGCCAAGTTCTATAGTTCTAATTATTTTCCACGTTCCCCCCACTGGGATATATGCTCACAGTTGAGAAGAAAGGCTTTGGAAGTTTGAGCAGGTCAGGCCCTGCCATGCCCAGGCATCTGCATTAGAGAAAGCTTCACAACCATTACACAGATTCTAGAGAAAGCTATATTAATCAGCAATGTCACGAAAACAATAAGCAGAGGATGATGACGACGCAGATGGCCGGCCATGTTCAATTGAAATTTGAACACCCCAAGTCATCTTCTTTTAAAATCTATATTTCTTCTGTTTTCTGGTCCAACTTAGCTGCTATGAGCTTATTGTACTCCTCCGTTTCCTTCTTGTATGCCTCCATTGCCTCTGCAGCTTTGTCGTTCCACTGTTTTCTCTCTTCCTCGCTCAGTTCCTTCCACTTCACTGATATGAGTGAGTTCAGTGTAGAGTTATTCATCTCTGGTCGTTCCTCCTGTATGCTCTTCCTCACTTCTTTGCTGCATAACAAAACCACAATTTTAAGCACTGGTCTCTAAACCTGGCTTCAATTTAATGTAACTTTACCCCAATGACTCTCACCTGAATAGCAGAAATGACGATGGTGGCCTCTTTGGCTTGTTAGGATCAGAATTCTTATCTTCCTTGCTCTGTTTCTTCTTCTTTGACTTCTGCAGTGTATGTATAGTTTTTAGTTTACATGTGGGTTAGCAGCCACAAGAATGAAACGGCTCAAGGGAATCTAAAAAAAAAGTGGAAAATGTCACACACCTTGATCAGATTCTCTGTTTTCTCCTTCTTCTTCAGTAGTTTCAAGGCTTCTTCTTTCTGAAGTTTCATTAGCTCGTCCTCTTCCTTCATGAGATTCGCAACCTCCTCATCCTTCTTCTGTTTGTAAGCCTCCATTTCTTGGAGATACTTCTCCTTATTCTTCTTGGCAATCTTATATTTTTAGACCAGAAGTACATAGAGAAATCAATCAGGCCACTGAAAAGACGAGGCTTGGCATAATTAAAGAGGTCAGTGACAGAGGCAAACCTCTTCATAAGGCCTCTTCTGGTCTTCTGTCATGTTTTTCCACTCCTCACCAGTAATCTTTGAAACCTGCAATGCATCAGCATTAAT
This sequence comes from Vachellia pachyceras, assembly GCA_025593235.1. Taxonomy (NCBI): domain Eukaryota; kingdom Viridiplantae; phylum Streptophyta; class Magnoliopsida; order Fabales; family Fabaceae; genus Vachellia; species Vachellia pachyceras. Next base: position 9,777 of record JANTPZ010094796.1, on the reverse strand, counting down.
AAAGCCGTGTTCTTAGATTCTCATTAATATCATCTCAAAGAGATCACAGACGAAAAATCAATCACCTCCAAGATACTCTTGTTCTCCGCAAGAATAGCAGCCCGCCTATCATTCGTGTACAAGATAAAAGCTGACAAAGGATGCTTTGGTTTCAGTGGATCCTTCTCTTTTCTGCGAATAATAATAATCGTGTGATACAAGAGTAACAATAACAATGTGATGACAAATCAACACCGAAACAGAGTTATAATCTACCTGTTCTTCTTGCTTTCTTTCTCTGTTTCTTGTTTGAACAGCATATACTGTTCCAGTAATTCCATGGCAGTCTTCTGCTTTTGCTCCTCTTCTAAGAGCTTCATGGCCTCACTTTCACGTCTCTCCTTGGTGATAACCCGCAGATACGCTTCCTTCTCAATGAGATATTTTTCTTCATAAGGCTGTTTCTCTTCTTCACTGACGGTCTTCCATTTAGACCCTAGCATATTTGAAATATCCTTGAATTCTGCCTCTGGATTCGCTTTCTTAATCTGCAACAAACCACCCGGAGAAAAAAATTGTAACGAAGCCAGTCAAAATTATTATTAGTTAAAAAGAAGCAAACGATTCCAATTTCCAACACAAAATTCACCTCAGCCCATTGATCTTTGCTCCACAAAATGTATGGTGGAGAAGGCCTTTTCACAGCGCATCCGTTCTTTTTCTTCTTATCCTTTTCTTGTTTCTTGTCTCTCAGCATAGGCAAATTCTGAACAGTCAAAGCATAAAATTAGCTCCTAGATAACAAATGAACTATTATCTGTCTAAAAAAATGAAGAAGATTCCAAATATATAAGAAGAAGAAGCCAACCATGGTGGGTTTGAACTCCTTGAGCTTCTGCAATTTTTTCAACTCCATCTGAAGCTTCTCCTGCTCGCGGCCACGTTCGTCAAGCTCTTCTTCCTTCTGCTTCAACATCTCATCTTTGGCCTTCAAGAGCTCTTCAGTCTTATCCTTCTCAAGGCGCAACTTCTGCAGCATCTCCTGCATCTCCAGTAGATCTTGATCGAAAGATTGCTTCGACTGTTTCTTGGAGGCAGCCTTTCCCTTCTTGGGTTGAGAGACGCTGGTTAGGTTCTCCTTTCCGGCATCTGATTCCGTAGAAACCGGTGGCGTGGAGGAATTGGGCAGCTTCTTGGCCAAGGATTTGACGTCATTGGTTGAGAGATTTTTGTCCTTCAACGCTCTTCGGCTTCGCGGCTTCCTCGTCTGGACTTGATCTAAGGACACTTCGGCAATAATCTCGGCCATCTGAGAGTAAGAGTATGAGATACTGTGAGCTTCTTTTGGGGGGATGAGGATAACAGGTAGCTGGGCTGGCCTTTTAAAGGAGAGGAAGCGCAACGGTCTAATTTTTCAAATTTGAAAAGAGATGGAGATGACCAGGCGACCCCGTGGCTGGGTGACTCTATAGTCTATATTATGACCGTTGAGCAGCCCTGAAAGGAAATCCTTTTATCCTTTGGCCCAAAAAACTCTTTTTAACCTATTTATTTATCGTTTCTTTTGGGTGAAATTCTAGCCTGTTAATTTATCGACATATATGGGGTAAGAAAAATACAAATACTAAATAAAAAAGTATCATACATATTTTCTTCACGTGGATACTTTAATAATTTTCAAAGTAGGAATATGCGATAAAATTTTTTATAATAAATCATATTAATTTTAAGGTAAAAATAATCATTTCAAGTTCTATGTAATACACGAGAATCCTTGTGTAGTTTTTCAAACTGAATGAATTTATACTTAGATTACAAAATCCTTCAATAAAATTAAACGTTTTATTATGTTTCAGGGGGGGGGGGAGAAAATAACAGCAACAATTTTTTTTCATCTTAAATTATTTACTTTCTGGGCTAATTTATATTGAAATTTTCTTAAGTGTTAGTACAACCTTTCATTCCTCAAATAGTCAAGTTTAATGTCATTTTGATTTTAATTTCTCAAGTTTTAATTTGTTTAAAATATTGATCCTATAAATGAATAAAAATTGAATCATTTTATCCTTTAATAGACTAAAACTGATGAATTGAAACTTGATGGAGCAAAATTAAAATGAAACAAATTTAAAATATTAAATATTGTATTAAACCATTTCTAGGTGTTGGAGGCCAGTTGATCCAGTTATACTTCCTTGGGCTGATTAGCGTTCTAACATGAATTGTTGACATAATAGTGATGGGCCCAAAAGAAAGAACTTATAGAAGGGGTTCTGGTATTTAACCAAAAAGGAATTCGATTTTGGCCTGGCATCAGCTAGTACTAGATTGTAAGCCGGGAAACGGAATTTCTGTTGGTTCTTCATCTGCTTTCGTGATGTCAATCAATCTCAATGATATATATTCAATATAATTATCAATAATATAGTTGGCAAAAGAATTATATTCAATATAATTATCAAAATCAGCTGTAAAAAGAGGTTCACAAACCTGTGTTGTGTTACATTTTTTTTCTTCCAAAAACCTTCATCCGCTACAGAAAACCAATAAACAATGGCAAATATTGCCTAAACACACTATGTTTGAAGGAATAAAGCAGAGAGCCGTGGTATGCACACAGCAGCAATTTTAGAGCTTTTACTTCGGAGAATTCAATTCTATGCGACATTTTAGCTGATTTTCTCAGCCATTGATGACCATCTGCATTATTATGTCGTTCCAAGAGTCGATTGGCCCTGGTAAACACCAATGCAAACAATCACTCTGAACTTGAGCATTTTGGCCCTTGGCAAATGGATGAAACTCTCTATATGGTCCAGGATGACCATCTGGCCTCAGCAGTGAAAGTGGCGCTAGATCAAGCAGTTTCAGGTTCACTCTATTTCTTGAAGCATTTTCAGCCGCCTTAGCAAACTCATCTAATTCAATGTCGTGCAGAATCTGGTTCAAATCCTTCATTTCCATCTCACCTTCCTTAACCGGTGCTGTTCTATTGCAAGTTCCTCCACTAAACCACTCTCCATTCTCAAAGTGATCAGGTGTGGATGTCCTAAAAATGATCATGCCTTTGTGATTGGAAGTTGCAACAAAGTTCAGGACTAGTTGGAGGGTTTTGCGGTAGGCAAAATCAAACCCCAGTTCTGTCAGATTCCTCTTGGGACAGTTGTGGCAGCCCAGTATAGTGTCATTCTCATAGTAGATTGAAGATTTAAGGAACCATTTCCCAGTTGAAATAATCATGTAATTGAAGCTCTGGAACTGATCTGTCCATTCACTATGAAGTTTGTCAAGATGTAGCTCAACTTCAGAAGTCGAAACACCATTCATGTCCTCAAATATAGCAGCTTCTACAAGGAATGGTGACCATACAACTGACATTGTGAAGTTATATGAGGGAAAGCGCCACTTTCTGGACCTATATTCTTCATCGTGGTAGACCATCACAGGTTTCTCTCCCTGGAGAAAAAAATATTTCCAAATGAAATCACTCTCATAAAAGGTGCAAACACTTGAGAGCTAAGAAAATTTGACAAGACTAGGGATGCTATTTTGGAAAATTGGCAAACATGACTGGTCAACTTGATTGCTGGTGCACTCATTCCCTTGATGTTCCTGCAGTTGAAATCATGTTTGGTTTTACGGTGATAAACATATCTCAAATAACCCTTCTACAATTACATTTTTTTAATCATTAGATTATAGCACCAACATTGGCAATCATGCTGCTTAACCTTTCTGACATTGGTATCTTGAATTTCAAAAACTTCAGTACATATGATTAACCTATATTTTATTTCTGGAGTCATTTGTGATTGTCGTTTCAAGACAACGCTTAAGCCCACTCCTCTTTCTTAAAAAAAAACCTTGTAAACAACCATTCCTTTGAAAAATTTAGCAAATGTGAACTTAAATAATAAATATGATGCTGAAGGAACACTATTTGCAGATATCATTATTGATGAGGAATAAAGAACAAAACATTCTTTAACACCCCAAGACATATCATGTATTTTTTTTTTGGTAATAGCATCATGTATTTTTTTCAATTAACTAATGTAAAAGGTTATTTTACTAATTCAGTGAAAAAAGTACAGATAAGAGGTGAAAGTCTATGTTCCTAAAGAAAAGAATGAGGAAGTCATGAACGATACAATAACAATGTGATACAGAGAGGAACAGACATATGAGCACACACAGTGCCCATTAGAATAATCCATTCCATCCAATACGCACTCATTGCGATAGAGGATAGTAAGCTATAATAAGGAATGTCATTCACTTTCGTTTTCCCTTTCCTCCTGATAACTGATAGATAGAGATGTTGAAGGGAAAATAAGATCATGTTAAAGAACTAATCATCTTAAGTAACTCGTGGCAGATTTGTTATCATTCAGAAACATCAAATTATGGCAGTGCAACACAGGTCTATTGCATAATATTCTATCAATCAATGCATACACATACCTTTGAAAGCAAGCAGAGCAACGACTGCACATGGTTGCGTGATATGGAATCGCCAATTAATGCCCAGTGTTTATTCCGCATCAGTTTCAGAAACCTCTTAACACTAAATTGAGGCAACTCACAGTCTCGCGGACGCCATCTCCAATTTAGATATCCTGCATCGGGACGCCCATTTTTTAAGCAATTCTGATGGCTTTCGATGAATTCGCAGGTCTCGTTGGTATAAGCTGGACCCGAGGGGTTTGGGATCCAATCCCCCGTAAAGAGATCGCAATTTTCTGCACGAAATTTGGAGAACAGCTATCAACATTTTAAGCAAGGAGATCAACAAGTAACAATAATCAAATCTTCTATTCGTTCAGCTTCATCGCGCACGCATTAATATCAGAAAATACAACGAACTATTAATTCATAAATCTTCAACACTTTTTCTGGTGTGCAGATCTAGGCATAAATAGTTTATCGGCTACTCACGACAAGAATGTTAACTTCCAATCTTACTTGATTTTCATTCCCCCCGCCCCTTCCGACTAGTCCGTGAATGTAGCGCCAAAGAGAAACAGAAAGGGAAAGCAACAGACAAAATCAACAATTGGCCAATAAAGAGAGTGCTCACCTGTGTGAGATTCTTGATCTGCAGTGTCGCCTTCATCCTCAATGTCTTGTGTTGAAACAACGGGTTCTTCTAGAATTGTATCTTTCCTAGGAGAAGGGGATTCTAGAATGGGAGAAATTTCGGGGGAAAGAAAGAAAAGAAGCCGAAAAGCGAGACCAAAGAAGAAAAAGGCAAGGAAGAACTTAAGGAGCAAACTTCTGTGCTTGTAGAGAAACTTATGTTTCAAACAATCAATCTTCATCTTCCTCCTCCTCCTCCCTTTCCTTGCTCTAAGCCCAGACGCTACTTTCAAAGCAAGAAAAGAAATGCCCAAATCCTGGTGTTGCCGAGTATGGATGAGAGTGTTTTTGAAAGAAGAGAGCTATCTCATCATTTCATCCACTCAAAAGTAAAAAATCACTGCTACGCCTTGGACTGAAACTGAAGCTACCGACTAAACTTGGCTACATTTACTCTTTAGGAAAAGACAAAGGTTCATCCCAACCACAGTCAAATACTCAAATATCCTCCTCCACCTCCTCCTCTAGCCAGATCAACCGTTATTCAATCAATTTTACATTTTTATGGAAAAATAACGTTTATTTTTATTATTTGAAAAATGACACGTTACTCTCTTTTCTTGAAATGTTCTCATGCGATTATCTTCCGTTTAGGTAACGTGAGTGTTGGAATTTGAATCCAGGTCCGCTACCTGCTACATCGGATTATTCGATTAAATACTCTTTTTTTTTTGTCAACTGGATTAGCTATTCAACTAATCAAATATAATATGTAAATTAAATATGGAATTAATAATATCTTAAATTAAATAACCCATTTAATTGGATAAGAGATATTACATATATATAATATGAATATCAAAGATTACCTTCGAAATAAACGTTACACATGATGGGCCGTTTGGTATTTTAATGAATATAGATATGGAGTTTAAAAGTGCGTTTGGTATGTCTTGAAAATGAATCTTAATTTTTATGTAAAATGACTGAAATGCCTTTATCATACAAAATATGTTCTCCTCCACTGTTCAACTTTTTCCATCACCGTCACTGTTCACCTTTTTCCATCATCATCGCTGTTCATGGATGCTCGTCGTCGTTGGAGCGCTTGCTGCTAATCTATTTTGTATGAGTATATATCTGTCGTATGGAGAATCACGGCTGATTTCTACGACTTCCTCACTTTTCTATCGCCGTCACTTGTCATGGCAGATGAGTTATCCGACGGACCCTTCCGAAGCACGTGCTGCTCCCACCACTATCAACAATGTTTCCTCACTTGCTCACATGGCAGATCCTTTTTCGAGTTGGAGACCAAACTCGATGCCGTTCGTGGTCTGTCTCAACATTGTCGAAAAGGATGAGGTCAACGAAGGTCGGAGACCAGTCTACTGCGATCAGTGTCAAACCCCGTCCAAGTCTGGGAGGTCGCCGAAGGTGATGAAGATTGAGGGGCCAATGTTGAATTTCATGGAATTTTCCACAATTCTATAGGTTCTATGGTGGAATCCATTTTGATGGAATTGGCCAAAAATGGGTTCCACATGGAAATCAATTCCATTCAACCAAACAAGCTGATAGGATGAAATTAGGCTCCATTTCCATTTTCATGTGGCCAATTCCATCCTAACAAACATGGTATTTTTTCTATTGAAATATTTATAACACATTGATATGGGTATTTTATTATTCCAGAATGTCTGCTCACATCTATGGTCACTCTCATCAGCTTATGGGTAATAAGGTGCTAACTTGAGAATCCGTTGGAAGAACGATTTTATGGATTCCGAAGCATGTAAGAGAAATTTTATCGTGTAACGTGGATGTGAATTACTTCCCAAGTACGCATAAAGAGTTGAGCCATTGAGTTCTTTAGCACTCTCTCATTCTCTCTATTTATGCCTTGTTTGGTAGGATGGAATTGTAGACATGGAAATGGAATTGGAATCCAATTCCATGATAATGACATGTTTGGTAGCATGGAATTTACCACAATTCCAATTCCATATCCATCTCAAATAGTGAAAATGGGTTCCATACAAAATGCTCAGTTTTACAATTCCACCTTCCCAAATCCATTTTTGCCCCTTCCCCTCCATCCAACAGCGACGACCTCTCGTAGACTCAAAAAAAAAGCATTGATGATGCTGACGGTGAGCATTTACTTGGTGACGCTACGGCGACCTCCGGTGACCTATGGCGGCGAGCTCCATCGTTGGCAGCAAGGGAAGATGGTGGCGATGAAGATTGTATCGAGCTCGATCGTTGGAGGTTGGGTTCACATGCTTCGCCGACAGACCAGCTCTCGACGGCGACAACCTTCCATTCATTTCACACCAACCCAGGGGACAAAGACTGGTTCTTTGATGGAGATTAGCCCGATCCCATTTCTTAATCAGGAGGATTATTTACCCTTCTATAACTTGTACTCTGAGATGGATTCATATTTAGGTGTGAACAACAACAATGCTAACAAGAGGGGTCGAAAGGATGACGAAGGAGGCAATGATGGTAGGAGAAATGTTAGCGAGTATGATGATTTGAATAAGAATTCGTTGAAGGATATTTTCACTTCGTTGATTCTTTTAGATGAAGAGGATAAGAAGAGGGATATGGAATCTGAGTAAGACAGAGCTATGTTCGAGTATGACTATACGCAGCAAACTCAAGCTATGGATGATTACTACGTACAGTTTCAGGACCATTACTCTCAGATGGATGAGTCTGACCATTCGCGAACCAAAAGGGCCCGTTGTTCTGCCACCGCAATGTCTGCTTCGGCTTCTGCTGCCGATAGACCTCCAACGTTGAAGACGAAGCACTGTAGCAGATCTGGAATTTTTGAAGACGATGGGTATGGAGGTCGGAGGGAGAGGGTCAGTGATAAATTTCATCTTGCAGCGTCGGAGGGAGTAGGGTCGATGATAATGAGAAAGGAGGCAGCAAATATAAATAAAGACATTTTGGTTATTTTACCTAAAAATCAAGATTCATTTCTAAGACATACCAAACAGACTTTTAAATTCCATATCCATATCTATATTCATGTCCATTTCCATATCAATTTCCATCAAAATCAATTCTGCATACCAAACGGGGCATTAGGTTTTAGCAACCTAAACCATGCATGAGCATCATGAATTCAGTGACATCTTGGAGGATCGATCAAGTTCTAACGTGGTCCGACTCGATATGCTTTCCGTTTGTTTATATATATATATATATATCCAACAATGAGTGCAATTTATAAATGACATATTAACATGATTTAATTGAATTCACAAGATTAATACACAGTCAATCATGATCAAATCCCGAGTCTCCTGATATAGAGACAGTGGGTCCGTTTGGTAAAGCAGTGGAGGAGTACTTTTACCATTTATGAGGTAAATGTGTGAAGAAGATTATCTCGTTTTACAAAAAAATACTGTTGAAAGTGCTTTTGGGGTGTTGAGAAGCTTTCCCAAACACCCTAGTAGTAGTTAGTGTTTGACCATTTTACGTCTGAGGTTTAAGTTTTACCTGGCTCACCTAATACGGAACCTTAATAGAAGTAAAATTAATTAATGATTTCAGTTTAATAAAGTAAGTGTCGGTAATTAGAAGTGCTAGTGGTATTGAATCATCATTGAATTAAAATCCACACTAATCTTCTAAGAACATTTCTACTCTACGAACCTTTATGCCTTGAGAAGGACCATTAACTGTGCAGCTATATTCGTTTGCCATACACTTCTATAATAAATATAATAATAAGCTTACAGATAACTATTCATTCCCAAATCACTGTCAAACTTTCAACAATTAGTTGACATATCGGGCATCAATCATATTTAACAGAATCAGGTGCAACGTCATGAATTATTAAATACAATTTTTTATACTTTATTGACGGACGCATTAAAAAATATTTTAAAGTTCTAAATATACTTGAAAAAATAATTTTCAGTACAAAAAAAATACTTTATGGTGTTAGATATACATGAAAAATACTCCAAAATGCTGGATGTACTCCAAAAAACTTTAAATTGTTGGATAAAAATAAAAAATACTTTAGAATGTTAGATGATCTTTTACACTATTTAATATAACAAATTGATTGGTATTATCAGAATTTTTTAAGCACACTGTTCACATAATAATTTTTTTTAAGTACATCCAATGTGGGACTTTCATCCTATTTTAACATTTTTAGTTGTTTTTTAATCCAAAAAAAAAATTAAGCTTGGGTTTTGTCATGGTGTGATGTCCCATCACGATTAACCAATATATGGAAGAACTATGGATGAACTGAATTCCTCGTGCAATTCAGGCTTAAGATGCTTAACTATGCGCACATCAAACAAAAAATATGATTTCTTTTACACTCTTTAATTGATGAATTTTAATAGTAATAAACAAGAGAGGAAAATTAAGAAACAAACAATACCCTCGCCTTCAAGTCAAATTGTGAAACCGTCAAACGCCAATTTGTTCTGAAAAGAGATTGCGCAACTGCCGCCACGGTCCCTCTTTGCGGGCCCATTCTCTTCTATGATGCCGTGATATCTGTGTTTCCGGCGATGTTAATCCTCTCTTGCTCCTCTGCTCTCCACGGTCTTGGTTCCGCAACTCTTTCTTCTCTGCAATTATCGCCATGGTCTTTTAATGCCCTTACTACATAAAGTTTAGTTTCGGGGATCTCACACTCGTTGCTTTCCAATTGCCGGTGTCACTGGT
>JANTPZ010094795.1:0-10459 GCA_025593235.1 Vachellia pachyceras | reverse complement strand
CAAACAAGCCCAATATATCTACTTGTCCTGGTAGATGTAGCCAGATTCTTGAGCTCCTGCGTCTTTTGGGACCTTCGAATTCACCAATATTGCCTTTGTTTGTGTATGGTGGTCTTTCTACAGGAAAAACCAGCATCATTCTTCAGTTGTTGTTTAGGCATCTCAACAGGCCTCTTGTTTATTCAAGCTGTAGTACATGCCATAATCAGCGGATCTTGTTTGAATCTATTTTGAATTTTTTGTTTCTTCATAGAAAAAGTGCTGCCAATGGTTATTCAAATGCAAAACGATGTGAAAGGCCATCTGACTTTGCCAATTTGCTTAGGGAAGCATTGCCCAATGTGATAAATAATCTGAAGGAAAATTTTAAGAAATTGAAATTAAACAAGATGGCAGCAAAGGGTATTGGAAATATGATATACTTAGTATTTGACAATTTTCATCTTGTTAGGGAGTGGGATAAAAGTTCTACGATATTAACCTTCCTATTTAATCTTTATGATGTAGGCTTGATTTTTATCAGCAGTACTTCCCCTGACATCTATTATGCTAATATGGGTTATGTGGAACCTGTCAGCTTCTTCTTTCCGGATTACACAGAGGATGATCTTCGTCAAATATCACATTCAAGAATGTGATATGGCATGGAATTGACTCGATTCTCCTCTAATATGTTCTGGGAAACCTCATGTGTCAACATGATGTCTTCAAACACAATAGAGTTGGCGTTGACTAACTCCAAGACTTACTTCCTAATAGGTACACAAAGGCAATAAATAGTTTTCTTGGTACCAAAAAAAGCTAGGAATTTTTTTATGTATATATGAAGCCTTTCATATTTCTTGAATGCCCCTCCAATCACAATTCCCAAATCCTTGTAATCATTTTTTTTGTATAAATCATCCGGTATCCTGGGGTATCCTGGGTTCATTGCCCGCCCCAGACTAATCCGGACCCCCCGCGAGGAGACTTTACAGTGATAGCAAGGTACCGATGGGACAACCTCTTTGAGGTTGCGTTAATTATCGCGGCTATACTTCCCAGGGTTCGAACCCTCGCCCTGAGCAATATTGGTAGTAGCTCTTATTAACTTTACCAAGCGCTCATTGGTTCCTTGAAATCATTTGAGTGGGTGGGATGATGTGTACTAAGCATCGGGTCCTTAGTAGTTAGCACTGTCCCTCGTTGTGGCCCAAGAATGCATGGTCCTGCAAATTCGTGTCTATGGCCCATGTCTTTTGCTGGAATGTTTAACTGAGTTGCATATATGCGTATAATGCTGTTAAACAGAGAAAAATAATTGGAATATGTTATGTCAATATAGAAAATGGATTTTGTATAACTCCTATTTTATGCCACATGCTTTCCTACAGCATCACATTGTTACATTACTTGCACTGATTTCTTTTTCAAGCACTCAACCCAATATCTTGGTCAACATGTACAAGGTTAACATAAAAACTTCACGTATTTACCTCAAGCAATTAGTATTAAAAAAAAGTGGGAAGTGAAGTTGGAGTTGTGAACTGAGATGAGTGTTGAATTTGAAAAGGGGTCATGTTGGGTTGACGAAAAGGGATATGAAAATAAATGGTAGAAAACTCCAAAGGTGGGCGCGTTGACAATGAGACAGAATGAATATAGAACAACTGCCCCAACTACGCATCATCAAGTTTCACCTAATAAGTTTCCCTTCACCTTTCTTTACACTTCATTTCTCTATACACGCCACCCCAATTATTCATTTCTTATCCCACTATGGACTATTTTATTTGTTTCAATTATTATTGCATTTAATTTCACCGTCCACATCCATATGTTTGTTTTGTGTTTTCGTATCTAGATTTATCCCTAGCTTTATTAGCCTCAAATTAATTAATTAATCTTGGTTTTACATGATTTATACCATTTATATAACCAACTCTACACAATGTGATAAGATTTTTTTAAACAAAAATTTTAGGTAGGGGTCGGGCTCACCCACAAACAAAGGACAGGGCAAAATCTCCATTCCTCTTAGGTGATACTAATGTTAGACAGGGTGAGCCGTTAATTATCCTCAGACATTAACCTAAGCACCCAGAAATTAGGATGCCTCCTCAAACGCTGTGGTGGGGATCAAACCTCCTCCCATTTGGTGAGAAAGCATAATCCTTAATGCTAGACCTACGGATGATGGGTCACAATGGGATAAGATTTGTTAATGTTGTATGCTACAATTACAAACTGACACTATTTTACATTGGTTTAACACAAGTTAGTTTTTTTTTTTTTTTACTTAGCAAGACTTGAACCAAAGTCCTAAAGTCAGGTTCAATGGTCGGTTGATTCCGGATCACTGATCGTGGTCCGTAGATATTATTTCTTCATCTATTGTGTGTCAAAATGTGATTGTGTTTGTGGGGAAATATGCATGCGAGTGTGTTAAATTTGACTTTTTTCTTTGAAAAAAAGGGGCTCTTGTCCTTATTTTTAAGAGCATATGATACAGACACCTTATTCAAGCGTGACAGTGATATACGTATCAAACATATTAGATATATTGTATATTATTTCAGGTTATATGTGTTTTTAAAAAAACAAATTATGCATAATTGCACATTTACTTGGTAAATGTTTCTATGTACTATTGTTATTTTATCTTTTTCCCTGGTAGGTACTATTATTGTTATTAAGGCTTAGAAAATTAAACATTCTATAAGTCACATTTTACCAATACAAATTTAGATATAATTTTCCCTTGTATAAATAAGGGTTGTACATATGCATGCTCGTATTAAGATGAAATTAGTTACTAGACAGTTCAACAAATTAAAAGTGAATATAAGTATTGTTAGAATCATCTAGTTAGGGTTTTTTGTATATAATCATGAAATAAATTAGGGATTAGACAATTAATTAATGATTAGTCAATTAATAGTATTAAATAGACATAAATGTGTAGGCTCCTCATGTTTGAGGAAGAATTTTGGAGAAGTGATGGGTTTGATTTTGAAAAGTATAGCCGCCAAAGAAAAATAGCGTGCTTGTTTAGAAAAACTTATTTACTCCTAAAAATACGTTCAATAGTATTTTTCCGTAAAACGAGATAATCTCTTTCATAGATTTACATCACTTGCGTAAAAGTACTTCTCTACCGTTTTCTCAAATAGACACGCATCACATGAATATTGGAATAGTAACTAGGTGAAAAGTAGTTGAGAATTTTATTAGTAAGAAAGTTTCCTTGTCAAGTACCAGTATTTGTAAAATTCTGTAGGGTATCCATTTATGAAAATATGGGGTTCTTTCAATACATTCATAATTAATAAGAGTAGACACGTGAAGGAAAATAGGACATAAACTCATTCATCACCACTTCCGTTAACTTGTTAACTTTGCCTAAAAATGTAATGCTGTTTTTTAATATAATTTTACCTATATCTAATGGTGTAGATAACACTACATTAAACCCGCGACCAAAATAGGAAAAAAAGAACACAAGATTAAACTTCAAGTATTCTTCTAATAAATTGTAATAGGGGTAATATATGAGAAAATGTTTCTTAATGACCCATCAAGTAACTTATATTCAACAGAAAGTAAGACAGTATTGACATCTACACACCAAGTGATGACGTATCACGTGATAAAAGAATTCCTCATGCAATTGTCGCTTTCTAACTTTAACATATCACAAATGCAAATGATATGACATAAATCTACCAACTAATAGACATAATATTTTTAGAAGCCAATCATATTTCTATTTATAAAATAAATCACCATATATATAAACATGATCAAATAGAAAATCGTTACACAACAATAACATAATACATATCAAAATATAAGGTAACAAGCATGCTTGAAGATATTGAACTAAGATTTCTAGTAATTTCATCATACATAAAGGCTGAATTATTATAATTAAAAATAATTTAATCTTGTTAATAATAATTAATTAAATTAAATTACAGTATCACTTTAATTATGTACACATAGTTCAGTTCCTATACTAATTAATGACTTTGAAATAGTCATTTGCAGTAAAATCATATACGATTTTATATATATATATATATATAAAAGGAATTACAGAATTACCTGGCGGTACTCTTAGCTCACAGGTAATTATATACAAGGTCACTCCAAAACTGTTAATAAGAGAGTCTATGTACAAGATCATACATATAAAATTAACATATCATTAAAAGATATTGCTGAGTGACTCTAATACTACCATAAAGCCTTAAAATATGTACCCACAAGAACTTACACACCTATTAGTTACCATAAGTCATAGTTTTTTTTTGTTGCTATGAAAATATGTGTGGGTATATGCGCATATATATATAAGGGAGTGTGTGTGTGTGTGTAACATTATTCAAAAGAGATAAAGAAGACCGGAGGAATCCACAAGGTTAATGGTTGATTACTACCTACACATGCATTTGTAAAAAAAATGTTATTGAAACTAAATAATTCATACATTAAAGAAGGACATTGGGACAAGAAAGTAATACATACAAAAGGGAAAGGCATGAGGTTATAAGAGGGTGGTTATGGGAATCACCTTGCAAGATGATTGAAGATATTAATAAATGACCTTTGTGACAAGATATAATAAAGTAAGAGAAGGAGAAGGATTGAAGATATTAGATGACCTTTGTGTTTGTGATAAGATATAATAAGAAGGGACGGAGAAGAAAAGAGAAAATACATATGCTGGGCAAACTGGGCGGCGACTATGAGCAATGACAGAGGAGAAAATGATGATTTATAGGAGTGAGCCTAGGGTTTGGACTCTACTCCATAAAATAATATTTATTTTTATTTTAAAAATCAGTAATGAGTTTGTCTGGAATAACTTTTCCAAAAGTCAAAACGTATGTTCAATAGTATTTTTCTGTAAAGCGAGATAATATTATCCACATATTTACTCCAATTTGCGTAAAAGTACTTTTCTATCTCGTTTCCAAACGGATCCAATAACAGCAACTAAAAATATATTTCATTTATGTTATTATATAATATTTTTAATTCATTATTTTCTTGGTACCATTGATTACTATATTATTTCCTAGAAGAAACATTTATTTTTTTAACCATTCATATATTTAATATATATATATATATCCTGGTCCATAATTTAACTCTTCAACCCCTAAAAATTTTAGGATGTTGCAGATGGCATCAGGTGGAGAGTGATTCAAGGAGAGAAATGTGAACGAGGAGAGAGCATGAATTTGAATAATATCACATTCACATTTAGCAATGGACCAGCCTCACTGTGGTAAACGTTTTAGTTTAAAAGCCGAGAGATCACTGCTTTTTTGTTTTCCGTATTCACTCACTCCATTGACTTTCCTTCTCTCGTTATCTCCTCACATCTCTTCTATTTTCCAGATTCCTACTTCTACTTCTATATATATTCATTCTACTCAGCTCATACAAGTCTAGAAAGACAAGGGGGACGGGATTTTACCCACTATCAGAAAAATATCATTCAGCGACGGAAAAATACATCGTTAAATGGACATTTTCCATTAGAAAATTTTTATTTAGTGATGGAAAATATTAGCAACCTTTATTTTAGTGACGGAAAATAACCATTTAACCACGGATTTTCCATCATTAAATGTCATTTTTCTGTTAGTGAGCTAAACAAAATCAACTTCATGAAGATAAACTCCTTTTTCCAAGTCTTCGTGCATCCTTTTTTACAAGTCGTTTTGTAATTCACACACACACACACACACGCGTATCTCCCTTATCCTCTCTCCATTACACTACAGTATATATACTTGAATAAGTACTAATGATGAATCATAATTATATATAAATATATAATACTACAAGTAAACATCTTAGATGGTCCCAAATACTAATTCATTTTAGATGCGAGGACATGAAGAATGTATGGGTGAATATATAATCATGATATGATCGATGGCACGAGGAATTTGTGAGTGGATGGATATACACAAACATTTAATAACTTACCTATGAATCTTGTTGCATTCTAAATATATAGAATTCTGAAATATATCTATATATCAATCCTCCTCCTCCTGCTGGCCAAGCTACCTGTAAAAACGTAACCATCCATTCTCTTCTCTGTCTCTCTCTCTCTCTCAACTCATTATATAGGCTACCTACCTTTGCCTTCTTCATTTATCCAGTGCCTTTCTTCAAAAGAGCTGACTTGAATTTCGTTTACATTATATAATTATATCACCATCATTATATATTTATATTATTTTCAAAAGGATACCATATAATGTCTGATTGATTCTTTTTTGATAAGGAACACGTTTAGCCACCATTACTCCAGTTGCTAACATCAATATCTAATATTCCATGTAACTCGTCTGGAGGGTGGGCAACCAGGTGAAATCCACTTCCAGCTTTCAGTCCCTGCTTTGCTAGATAATGCAGCAAAGTAATAATGGTATGTAGAAAAATAATCTGAGTTGTGCTCAATGACACTATTCTAAAGAGTTATTCTGTCACAAGTTGGCAACTTCCGAGAATTAAATGGATTCTTCTTGCTGGAGCAAAGCAATAGAATAGAACAAACAAAATTGCAGAAAGCAGAGAGGAAGGGAAGAGAGAGCTTTGAATATTAATGGTCGAGAGTTCGGTGGGTATTCCTTCGTTGTGAAGCTTGATATTTACAGGCTTCACAGACCGTTGAGCAAAATTTATGGGCATTTACACAAATAATCTGAACTTTGGAAGACAACAATTAAACACGCTAATGAGTAATAACAATCTGAAGAAGTTTTGGGCAGCAAATGATCGTTGGGAGACACATGAATTAGGCAAAATTATTTCTGAAAATACTGGAGGGAGACAATGTTTAATGGGTACTAATTCAGACGCATGAGGGCAAATCATAAATTTTCAACTACATTTACCGTGTTTCACTGGTTCTTGTACACGTAAGGCCCATTTCCTCTCTTGACCCTTTTACAAATCCACTTTCACATCTTGCCTTGTATACACAAAGATCTTCATTGTTTTAAGCAACATGTCACTTTTTTTTCTTTTTAATACACACATAACTCCAACAGATGATCAGCTGCTCGATTACATGTTCTGCTGATATGCCTCACACGAACCTCCCAATCTCTAGACAGCAGCTCTTTAATCACCCCAATATTCACAGTATCCATATGCGTGTCCTCCAGATCGCCCTGAATTAAGTGGACAGCTTCCAAGCTATCAGATTCCAAGATTACCTTGCGTTTCCCCAATTTTAAGTTCATTGATGACTTCCTTTTTTTTTTTTTTTAATTTTACCTTCGTTTAATCCTCATTAAAAAGGAGAAAAAATATAAATGTGGAGAGATAATAAGGATAAATTTAAAATTTTTTACTGATTTAAGACATACTTAACAATCATTGCTTAATATGTGAAAATTAGTTAAAATAAATGTACTTAATTATAATAAAGACCGGGTTTGTATTGTCAATTTTTCATATCAATATACATGCGTACATATACAATTTTTGTCTCACGAATGTTTGCAACGTTAGATCGATTATTAATAAATTGATAGAAATACTAATTAATGTTTAATTTTCATTGGTTCAATTATAGTAGAATTGTTTACAACTTGACATATTTTTAAAATTTAGTTTTACATGTAAAAATGTAAAGTCCGTTTTTATCAATTCTTCACGAACATTTTTTAATTCTTCTAGGAGTTGATAATGAGTTAATTAATGTGTTGTATGTGAAGAAATCTTACATTAAATTCAGTTGAAATGAAGAAGAGCGCGCCCACACATACACACATATTTCCATTTGGAATTAATTAATAATCTTGTAAACCCAATGATTAAAGATGTTGGGTTGTTAAACTCATTTATATTCTTTCTATCAAAGTCTAATATAATTTAAAAGCTGATTACACACACATTTTTACAATATAATCATGTTTATAACTATCCGTATTGTTTCTTAAGCAAGCATTCCATTCTAGCTAACTTTTCACTCTTCCATGGCTCCGAAGGCATACTGTTTTTCTTGTAACCTTTCCATCTCGCTCTCTTACTCAATCTCACTATTAAATGGGCACAGCAAAGGTCAACTCTCCCACCAATCATCCCTTGGAATTTCAGTTTTGTTTCAAAATAATTATTACTCTTACTAATAATATATATAACAAGCTTAACCTCAATTGTAATACCCCTTCTGGTGCTGAATGTACATAAGATCTATTTACATAATTTGATTAGATTAAGGATGTTAGTTATAATATGAGATGTTTTTCAAAAGCACCTTAACTATCTTTCTTAATTCCCTCCCCCTTCCTTACTTGATTATTGTTGAATGTGCTTCAATAGAGTTAATTTAAAAAAAGGTTGATAAAAACTAGAAATAGGTATTATATTTAAGTCTAAGAGCTATTCCCCGATTAGGTTCTACATTAAGGACCTGAGGAATACAACAATCTTTTTTTGGATAATTATTATGAAATCTTAGGAATCGAAAGAATGATGTAATGATCAAAAAGTTCTAATAACAAATTAGTAGTATGTACCTATTGTCATTTTCTCCACTTAAACCTGTTATTTTATATTGTTTACTAGTTAGGGGACTTGTCGATAGATACATTTCTTCATTAGGACCTTATAGTGATTTTTCTAATTTTCTTGGATGAAACTTTGAGTATTCTTTGTAAACAGTGGAGACTAGCTAATCTCTCTCAAGATACGCAGAACAAGGGTAGAATTATTTTCTCAATTACATCTCCATAGATGAGAAATGAAAACTGAAAATTGAACTCTAAATCACTTGTTTAATCAAGGAGCAATGGCTCTAGTTTGTCATTTATGCAAAATTGGGTTTGGTCAGATAAAAAATTATAACCTTAATATAAACGTCTTAGTTTTGACATGTATGTATATATATGCATGCATAATATATTGGCCTTAATCGACACTTAGTATTTTTGAATAAGAGAAGTATCATTATCACCATCATTTTGATCTGATGTGATCTGTATGTACTGAAGAAGTTAGCATAATTGCATTAATTTAAGAATTTTGGTGAGAAATATATATAGCATGAGATTCTCTGCAACATAATCATTCGAAATATAATCGATAATGGCTCCATGATTTTGAAATTAAATGCTCGTGGCTTATTTTACAATAATTCCAGTCATGAAAATACATATGAAATATGTGGAAAGATTAATTGGGAATAGAAAACAGTCGAGTTCCCCTAAGCGAGTGCTATAAATTGACGGGGGTCGGTCACCAAACGCCAGATACAGGAAGGTAGCTTGATATGGGAAGTGGGAATTGGCTTCCAAAATCCAAAATTTTGGTTAACAAGGAAATTCGATTTATGATACTAAAAAAGATATCATGTTTGTTTGATACCCCATTAACCCTACACTTTTACTTCTCTGATCCGCGTCCCTTCAATTTCCCCATGTTCCTCAACTAATCTCATTTATTTCTCTTCATTCATTATTAGTTCAGTTGTTGCATCTGATCTGTGTGTTTAGAGAGAGAGAGAGATGGAGAGAGAGAGAGAGAGTAAGACAGCACAACACAACCCTACCTCACCCCTCTCTCGTCGTCTCTCTAGGGTTTCTCTTCTTTACTCTTAAAGGTTTCAACAACCCAGCACGGCCTTCCTTAATGCTGCATTTGACGGTTTTAGTATGAGAGAGAATCTGTGGGACATCGCCATGAACCAGTCTGTCCTTATTAATGGCTTCTCTGTGTTTTTTCACCTATAAAACTCTCTCCTCCATTACACTCTCCAGCTGTACCACTCATCTCCTCCTCCTCCTCCTTCATTCTTTCATTTCATCATATATCTTCTCACTCTTCTTACTCACATACATAGACATACATATCTTCTTCCCATGCTTCTTCTGCCCATCTCTCTCTCACTCTCTCTCAACCATCATCATCCACCACGCACCTTTTCCTCGGGAAAATCTCACCAGTCTCATGAGTTTGCCGCTTCTGCTACAATAAGAAAATATATAGCTTCTTGCGGCAATGACTACATTCTCCCCACAGGTTATCATCATTCATTGTAAAGGTACGGTTTTGTTCTCCTTCTCCTGACCCTAGCTAGTTTTTTCTCTCCGGGAAAAGAAAGAAAGGAAACTAAACTTACCCAGAAGAAGTAGAGGATTTTCCCGGAAAGTTTTGGTGGGTTTTCATTGTTGATCAGCTTGGTTTACGCTCCGCTAATAGAAATGGATGCTTGTACGACACTTCTGCTTTTGACGGCTATTGCGTTTTACCTTCTCTGGTTCACCTTCATCTTACGGTCATTACGAGGTCCACGCGTATGGCCCTTATTGGGCAGCTTGCCCGGGTTGATTGAGAACATCGAGCGCATGCATGAGTGGATCTGTGACAACCTTCGCGCGTGTAATGGCACGTACCAGACCTGCATCTGTGCAATTCCCTTTCTCGCCAGGAAGCAAGGTCTCGT
>JANTPZ010094793.1:0-13640 GCA_025593235.1 Vachellia pachyceras | reverse complement strand
GCGGAATTTAGAACTGAAATTGGCTGCATAAGAAGTGTCGTTTATGGCGGGGAGGGTTGGTCTGATTAGAGGAGAGGATTTTGATGTGCCTTCGTATTTGAGAACACCAGCAGCGGTGGTATTATCGAAAGTGCCAAGGCCAGTGTTATAGGGTCTAGCTGCCATAAGGAAACGGGCATTTGGCAGGTTTGGTTTAGCTTTCAATAGAACATTTGTGGTCTGCCCTGGGCCTATGAGCAGTATGTTGACTTTAAAAGGTTTCACGTACAGTGCATCGGCTTCCACGGTTGTGAGGCTGTGATTTGCTATACTGAAAAAGAGCTCGTCGTTGAGTGCAGCGTTGATCAGTCGGAGGAGGTAAGTTTTTCCAGGCTTCACCTTCAGCTTGAAGGTTTCTGTTAGAAAAAAGCGTATTCAAAGTTTAAGCTAAAATAAGAATTTTGATCGTAAGTATTACTACTGAACAACTATATATATATACCTTTCTGAGAGCAATTGTACAATGGGCCAGGAAGTCCGTTGAGGGTGTATGCATCAGATATGTTAGGGCCACCACCACTCTGAAGAGCTTGGCTTATTACTGCCTCTGTTTCTGCATTCCACCACTCACCTGCGAGACAGAAAAGTGAAAGAAAGCTCTTAGAATCTGTGAAAGGTTGAGTCGAGTTTCTGCGAAGGCGTATATACTGTATACTTAAAGTTGTACCAAACAAGATGGGGATTTCCTTGTATGGCTTGGCAAAGGGGTAAGAAACTCCAGGCTTGGGAAGGATGATAATGGGTCCATAAAGGGTAGCTCTGAGCCATGAGATGTGAGCATGCCAGAACAAAGTACCCCTTTGGCCAGCTATTGTGAAGTTGTAAACGTAGCTCTGACCCGTTTGGATTGGGCACTGAGTTATGTATGCTGGTCCATCTGACCATTGGCTTTGAAGTTGTCGAATCCCGTGCCTGTCACCACCATCGAAACAGTAGTCAAAGCATGTATGTGTGTTGATCAGAATCATTTCAAGTTAGTGTTAACTGAGTTATTATTTATATATATATATATATGATTACCAGTGGATGCTAACATTGTACTGAACATGGTTAACCACTTTAACCACTACTCGGTCTCCCTCTCTAGCAACGATACGAGGCCCAGGGAACTTGCCATTCACCGTTACCATGCTCTTCGTGTGGCACAGTCGTTTAACATTTTGCATCCTTACCTGTTAGATTCGAACACCATGATGATGTCAAAATTTTACTCATTGTGAGGAAATATAATGGCTACGTTAAATCATCATGCTAATAATGACTACTCGAGATTAAGAAGCATACATCAAATGTGTAATGTCTTGTTATCGGTCCATGCTTCGCAGCCGCAATGCCAGGGAAGAAAAAGATGGTAGCCAGAAGAAAAGCTGCTAAATATGCAGCTGATGGACAAAGTAGGGCACTCATATCCTTGACTCGTGTGCACATATTTTGAGCACTCGATATGGAAAAGAACTATTGAGTATAATAACTCCAAGTTAGTTAATTACTTAAAATGGAGTACCTCGTCAGAACCAAACTTGGCTTCTTATACTGAATCAAATGGGAGTGTTCAGTCGATTAGGTAACTGTATGTCTCAAAAAAGTATAAGGGGACCCAGTTGAGCCCAACTGGAGTGGTGTAAAAGTCAATTAATTGGACCTTGATCTCCTCTCTGATTTGGACAATCATTTTTCCAGGTCCAATCATAACATTTTTCCTGTCGATTGCCCAAGTTAACTCTAGATTAAGCTTGCTAAACTGGAATAAAATGTTTCTACCTACAGCTAACCGATTTATGTACACCACCAACCAAATACGAAAAAGTTTCATCTTAGCGTCGTGTTCTATACAGTCCCCAGTGCGCGCAAAAATTCATACACATGCATATATACTTACATATATTTATATATGTTAAAGATGATATTCAGCTGTCAAGTAACTTGAATAACAAGTGAAATCAGATTAATGTGATTGTATTAGAACTCTTAGAGGTGCTTATGTCGAAGATTATATTTAATATTTACTGTTCAGATTACATTAATGTGGATGTGTGGATGTGTTAGTGGTTGGCGGTGAGGTCTCTTGCAGCCAGACAGTTTCAAACTGTCAATCCAAAGGCAAGAAGACGACGACACTTGACCCACCTTTCTTTCAAGCAATAAAAAGAATGATAGCGATAACGTTAGTTTGCCATGATCTGTTATTACCAATAAAACTAAATGGAGAAAGAAGTTTCCAAATGAAGTCCAAGTAACTCAACATTGTCCAGCTTCGTGACTTGGCTTATTTATCTCCGGACCTTTAATTACCTCACGTTTCAAAGGAGAGGGGGGCTTGGAATACTTTATCATGGAAGTGTCAGCTTACATGGAGATTATCATGAAGAATTCAGTTTAGTTATTCTTCAATTTCTAGCATCGATCCAAGGATATCTCCTTTAACTTTCAACTAATAGCTAGTCTTTCTGTATTCCACATATATAACCATGTCTGGTACGCTATCTGGCTGCAGTTGATGGGTTAATCTCATGTGAGGCATAATCACAACAAAATATATTGAATTATTGATCATAATTCTTATCAATCGCCTCACTCTCTCTCACACATATTATGACAAGGTTGATTTGAAGGTGAAGGAAATACTTCTTATCAATCCCCTCACTCTCTCTCACCAGGAGCAAACTTGGTTAGAATTGGGGTACTCTCATCAATAATATATTGGGCATGGTGTCGTATAAGGCAACATTTTATGAACTGAAAAAAATGTCGAAGAGAAACGTAGTTCAATCAATCTCCATAACGTACACAGGTGCATGAAAATCAGTCTTTGGAAATATACATGTCGTGTATATAAAAGGAGCTAGTCCATAATAAAGGAAGAAGAGTAACTAAGATTCCTCCTGGTGTGTTTAGATTAGAGTATACAGGATATAGAAGCTGCAATAACGGGCCTACCATGTTAGCGCGCATCACGCTCCTTTCTCCTTCACTGTGGACCAGTGTTGCTTTAATAACACTCTTTGCCATTTTTGGCTAGCTCTCTCTTCGCACCACGCCTTCTCAGCTGCTCAAGAGTTGGTTTCTTCATAAACTCACCATTATATTCTTCCTTTTCCCCTACTTCCCGGGAAAAGCTCACCGGCCATTATGTGATATATTTACCAATAAAGAAGCTGTTTTGCAACATGCAGCAAACCGCTACAAATTCACTGCAGTCATGATCGCTTTTAGTAGTTGGGAGCTGGACTATGTGATTTTGCTAATTACCGCATCTATTGCTGAGTACAAGAGACAGCTAACTTTTTAAAAAAATTAAAAAATACTAAATAAATTACTTATTTATAATGTTAATCTAAAATGTCTGTGTATCATTTAATTGTATATCAGTTGAGTTAAATTAATTTGGAAATAAATGATAAATAAATCAGTTAATTAATTTATTTAATCTCTTAAAAAAGTCAACTGGCTCATATATTAAAGACCAGAGAAAGTAATTATTTTTTAAGACTGTACAATTCTAAGTGACAAAATTCATAGAATTTTTATTTCTCTAGATTCATTTCATAGAATAAATATGAAACCCTTGGTATCATATACTTGTTAAGACTCTGAAAGCCAGTTCTGTTATTGAAGAACATGAACATATTAGTGACTAGATTCCTAATCAGTGGCATGATAATGTTATTTTGCCCCCGCCAGTTTAATATTAAAATGGTGGTAGTTGCAGATATTGTTTCAGGTAGAGTGGAGATATGAACGAGCCCAAGTCCAAGGCTATGGGAGTGGCGTGATCTTGTGTCAACATTACCTTTCCTGGAGACCAAAGCGAATCAAACACTTCTCAGCACGATTACTGGCACTCAAGTACGTGCTTATGGCCCAAAATGAAATACGGCTAATTACATATCAAATTCTCCTCTTCATCCACTTTGAATCAGGACAGTAACAGCCGTGATAATTAACGCAACCGTAAAGAGGTTGTCCCATCAGTACCTCACTACCACCGTAAGGTCTCCTCATAGAGGTCCCGGATTAGCTTGGGGCGGACAATGAACCTAAGATACCTCAAGATATCGGATGGTTTATACAAAAAAAAAACTTCGAATCAAGAAAGTGTTGGATTTTCGGCTCCTTTCTATCTATAGAAAAAACCTACTTATGTCTCACTTACTTAAGTGAGAAGGGTAGATTAGGGCAAAAAGGGAGAGATTTTATTCAGAATAAAAAACAACTATTGGAGAGAAAAGAAGAGATAAAACAATTTTCGTAACTTTATAAGATACAGTGGTTGATTTCTGAGCATTTTTCAGTTTTTAATTCTCTATTAAAAACTTGTAACTTACGTGTTTATGGATCTGATTGTAACTCTTATGCAATTCAATTTTAACTACCAAGTACTAAGCAATGAAACAAAAATTATTGAATCAACAAATGCTTTACACAACGTTTGTTACATGTCTGGACCTACTCAGATGTCATATTTAATCAGATTTCGTACGGGGCATTTTAGACATTTACAAGCAAAGCCTTGTGTCTACCTATACCATAGTGTGATCACATGGAAGAAAAAAGCCTCAGCCTTCTTCCACCTGATGGGTGATCGCCCA
Organism: Vachellia pachyceras; assembly: GCA_025593235.1. Taxonomy (NCBI): domain Eukaryota; kingdom Viridiplantae; phylum Streptophyta; class Magnoliopsida; order Fabales; family Fabaceae; genus Vachellia; species Vachellia pachyceras. Next base: position 9,012 of record JANTPZ010094793.1, on the reverse strand, counting down.
CATTGTTAAATACATTACTCAAGACATGCTTTGGCTTTTGCCCATGTCAACAGACCTTTGCATCAATCGGGGGCAGCTAATGCAACAAACAACTGCAAAAACAGAAGATGCAATGCGTATGATAAGGACATAGCACGATATAGAACGTATGGTAGGAAATCAGTTAAAAATAGGTGAAATGGTCACTGTACTTGCATAAATATCAAAATTGAGGATCACAAGAAAAAAGGGTTTTCTGTTCATCTGTTGGATTAAACAACCATCTGCAAAACATCCATGCTGCACCAACCACAGATAGAACAGACAAGATTGCCAAAAACCCAAAATGAGAAGGGTCATTTGCAATTATGGCGACTCCCAGCATTATAGACTCTGCCAAGCTAGCGACAGCAACCTCAGTCGTCCCTATGAGATTTGCTTTGGATGATGGGATCCCCGTCTGAATAATCTGAGCACCAACAACATCATATGACGTGTCCTAACCGTGACAATATCTGCATGCTGAGGCACATAAAAAAAATACTTGGTGAACAAAATGTTGCAACTTAATTTAGCAAAGCTTCGCTCGGTGAAAAATAAGACATTGAAATATGGAATTTCAGACAACTTGACACAGGTCCAATTCTTGCTTGCCTTGCGCAAAGCATTCCGAGTGGAAAATTCAGGGGATATGATTAAAGGTTTCATTAGAACTAACTACCTTCCATATTACAATTTACAAAACTACTTCAGTATGTACTGAAATTGGATCTCTATCAATTATGTCCAGTTAACATAATTTAGGCTCTTGAGCTGCGGTAAGCCTCCCTGTATATATGTCCTGAATGAATAGTGGCATAATAAAATTATGAAAACGACTTACAATCAGAGACAAGAAGAAAAGAAGTTGGCTTTGTTGGGAAATCGATCCAGTCCAATATACAAACACAGCCATGCTCAGAAGTAAAGCTTGAAACACTAATCCAACCGCCCCAGCCTGGATAAGAGAAAGCCTTCTTTTTAATTACAAAAAATATGCATGTATATTAAGTTTTCACACTCGATTATCTAGTAAAAAGAAGCTGAAGAAGGAACCTTTAAAATGCCAAATTGTTTGACCAGAGTTGAAGACACAAATGTCGCAGCAACACCCATAAAAGCACACAATCCACTGAATCCTCCAATGATAGAGGGATGTAATCCTGTTGAAGAATCCATGCAATATCTATAGGGGTTAGCATTGGTTTCAACGAGAGGATAGAAGATATTACAACAACAACCATTAAACACTCCTCAAAGACATTTGAAAAACAATTCATACTAAAAAAATCCATCAATAAGATCAGATAAACAAACTTGGAAAAGAAACATTTTTGCACTCGCTGGGCTAGTTCCTGTCACAACTCTCTACAAGGTATGGATCTTATAATCAGGGATAGTACTTTGAAAAATAGGGCATATACTTTGTTACTTTTAATGAAGAAGTGTGAATAACTCTTTTTACGGTTTGATTACAAAAGTTTTCAAAATGGTAATCTCTTGGCTAATTATGAGAGGCAGACATCAATTCTTTAAAAACTTCAATTTCAATGTTTCACTCTTTTCTGCACTGCAAGATTTGGTCCGTCAGAACTCAGATGAAAAAGTCCTCTCCAAAGGAAGAGTTTGATGAAGGTAACTTTACATACCATGCTGTGTTAAAAATGCAGTCATCAAACTTCCTGGTCCAAGAACAACATTGAAGTATAGGAGGACCCACGCTAGACTTGCTGGAAGAACTGGCTGGCCCAGATATTCCTTCCAGCCAAGCTTCATGGCTTCCACACCTTTACCCACTGGTTTTCCAGGAGAAAATTCAGAATTTCAAAAATCGGATAAAACCAGATGGGGGATGATTCAGCAAAGAAATTATACTTATTTTATATGATAGAACAAAAAACTATCACTATAAATTATACCTATATTGTAAGCATGTGGTCCAGAATCTTCAGTGAATACTCTGCAACAAGTTTGTGATGACTTAGATTGGTCAAGAACACCAGTGGAGAGCTTGTTGGCTAACCATGTGAGTCCAATCTGTAAATTTAGAGTGGAAGATGAAAACAAATCCATCTTCCAACCAATTGAAGTAGTAATAGAAGAAATAAGGCAAAGAAATTACTGTAACAGGAAGTAATCCCGTCATTAAGCCAGCAGCAAATTTCAAGCAGGTTACTGGATGAAATTTAGAGAGGAGGGCTCCAAAAAGTGATGCCCCAACTATCTGTAAATCCACATTTCATTAGTCTCATGGTCAAAGCTCCTAAAAATGATGTGAAACAGCAACTACACATTTCTCTCCACAAAACTGATTCTATACTCTGAGAAATGAGAACTTCTAATTATATACGCTGGCTAATCAACATAGAATGAACATATGGATGGCTATCAAATACCTCACACATGAGATCAATTCGATTTAGTACTGCATTTGCCTGTGCAAGTGCTATTGGCCTATTCACTCCAGCCAGCTGTCAAAAGAAAACATGATGAGGATTGGATCAATATTTTTCAACAGATTGTTAAGTCGGAAAAAAAAGGGAATGAGGGAAGCTCTTAATAAAATTACCAATACAACCCAGTCACGTTCATTTGCAACCCCCAAGGCAACACCACATAGCCTTTCAATAGCCCCAGCTGAAACTAACACAACAAACCATGGACAAAGAAGCATGGAATTCACAGAGGTAGGACGGACAGAATGGGCATGAATGATCATTGTCGCAGACAGCAACTGCGCAGCCGCCTGGCAACAGCAAAAATGAAAAAAATGATTTTTTGGGAATTCTAATATCCTGCTAGACTTTGTACTGATTATAAAGACTCACCTGAATGGTATTCAAGCAATTATATGCAGATAATCTGGGGAAATAGTCCATAAATTTCCCAACCACAGGGCCTCCAACAATTATAGCAACTTTGGCAAAAAAACCCATTACTGCAACAGGTAAGAGGCTTGGGTGAATCAAGGCAATGGCAGAAGGCCAAGCGAAGTTCCAAAGCTGTTCGACTAAATTTCCAGCTATGCAGTTTGCATAGAAAGCTGAAAAATATATACCATTCAAGTTAACAGCTGCTTCAGATAATTCAAGCATTCAACTTCAAAATCATCAATACACGTCTAGGACAGAAGAAGCAGAATAAGATTGTCATATAAGATTCAATGGCCATCAACTATCTCTCGGACACAATGGCATACTATAAGATCATAATCAGAGTTCAGCTTGAACGATAGAAGGTAGTGGCTAGACAGTGATGTTAGGGATTATATAAATAGCTTTCCTCTAGTCCAACGGACAGGAGTTCCATCTCTTCAAGATGGTCGGCATGTTTAATGCAATTCAAATACAATAAAACTAGTTTGTTCACTGTGTCTGTGTGAAAATAATTAAACATAAAAAGGCTCACAATGTTCAAAATCACCATGTTTTAGTTTACCAAAGGAAACTTCAGTTTATTTAACTCAATATGAGAAATATCACAACATACTCAAGCATCACAACGACTTTATTGGAGTTTGTGTAAACTTGGGAAGTGTCTCACCATATAATGCAGCTGGATGAGCTGGTGTGGCTGCAAGGACATGTTGCTCCTCTTCCGACAAAACCTGTACAGAAGACCAGATTAAGATGACAAACAGTAAGGCAAGAATCAGGAACACTAAAATGGAGAAAATAGCATACAGGTAACGCTGTCAAGAGACTATCTACATATGTGCCTCCAGTCAGTAGATTCAGGGACTCAGTCTCGAGAATATCAGAGTTGAGTTTAACTATTGGCACCGGACAATTAGGCTCAAAAGTTGATGACTCTCCTTGAGCCTCATCCGTTGCGACATGATCCAATTGTATATCGGTATTTGTTATTGAACATCTTGAACTTAAACAGTCAAACCTGTAACCAAAATGGGCAATGAGAGAGGTTCTCACGATGTTTGATACTTGAACAATTAATTTAGAGTCGAAATTTGAAATGGCATCTACATTGTTCATCTTTCAAGTCACATACGCAAAATCCAAGCTTTTTTGAACCTGAGCTATACTCTTAGAAGACAAATTAACACAATACAAACAATCAAGTAATGTTTAATCATTCATGAAGGCCAAATTATCCTCACTCGGCTACCCATTTGTTTAACTATCCGTAGTTGACACAAGTCCTATAGGGAGCTTTGAAAAATAGTACCAGGCCCGCTAGTAGACTTCTTATACAGAACAAATGATGTCTCTAATGCTATTTTGGCCCCAAAAAAAATGTGATAATTCTGTCCAGCCAGCCTTTGAGAGGATTAAAAGAAAATAAGCAATCAACAGCAACTTTTCCCCATTCCCCAACACCTAGTCCCAAACCGGGCAGAAGAATAACGGTTCGCTGATATATATCTTATCTGACGGATGATAAAACCGATAAAAGAGCGTTAATCCCGAAGAAAGGGCATACCTACGAGAGGCACAAGGAAGATTAAAGTTCAGCCATCGACTAGGAGGGAAGCGATGGCGAATTCGAGAGGAAGACGGCAACGATAGAGAAGCTTGGCGAACCGGAAAACTGAGAGAATAGCTAGAGAGGGCGGCCATAGCAATAACCATGGACGCTGCTGCTTGTAAAACTTCAAGCTCCTAAACTTGAAGGACCCGATGGGATTTGACCCACTCATGCAGTCCAGGAAAATCTACGAAAATCCTTCAGTACCACAATGACAGCTTTTTTGGGTCAAATTTCACTCCTCAAGAAACCAACCATATATTGGTCAGCTGTTCTTCTTGAGATGGGATTTCAACGAAGAAGATGAAAGAAAATGGATAATGGGTAATGAGCTTTTGAAGGCAATCTTATCTTGGCGCTAGCGATAGAGTTTTCTGCAAAGAACTTGGCGGGCACAGTTACCTTACTGACTGCGGTTATGCTAAGTGTCTTGGAGGCGGAAACTTCAATTGGGGTCCTTTATGTGGGTGGCCATTAGTTCGGTCATTGCCTTGGTGGACCAACCAAATGGGCTGGATCATCTAAAAGGGTCCACGTGGCACTGTTGTCCTATCCTTATACGCAGCTACTGAGTGAGTGTTTAGGAAGTGATTTTTAATCACATTATAAGTAAATCAAGATAAAATTTTTTTCATATATTTACTTTAAAATCCGTAAAATCATTCTCGGATTTTTTAATTGCACTGCATTCGCTTTGTTTTGTGTTAGGAATCACGAATTTGTTTTAAGATTATACATTTTATATTTTTGCTATCAAATAAATTAATTCAAAAATTTGCCTAGATATGTATATTTCATAGTTACGTAATCTGTATGTTATTTAATTTTTCTGGAAAAAAATTATATTTTAGAATTAAAATACCTGATTATGTCTTGTTCAAAAATCAATTGGCTGAGAAAGAAAAAGGAACTGGAGGCGTGGCGCTTTTGTGGCATGACGACTAAGGAAAAGTGACGTGGGATTTTTTCCGGAGACGTCTTTAGAAGCTTGACGACGCCACCGAAATCGGAAATTGAGATTTATCATTTGGGCTTTACCTTTTTTGCTGCTCAGTATCGTTTGGGCTTTCCTTGTTTTATTTTTTTTGTTGGGCTATACGGTAAAACCACTACTTGATTGTTGGATTTCCTACTTCTATTGTTGGTATAAACTATCCGGTATTCTGAGGTATCTGATTTCATTCTCGCCTCAGACTAATCCGGACCCCCTGAGGAGACATTTCTACTTCTATTAGATGTTACGTCTTTATTGCCTAAAATTTTTGTAAAAAAAGGGGAGATTTACTTTTTTTTTTAGTGGGAAAGGGCATTTCACCCCGGTATCCCGGATCCTTGCGGACCCAGACTAATCCGGGGTCGCCCCGAAGTGCGCCGGGACTTCCCAGGGTTCGAGCCCAAGACCTGGCGGGTACGCGGCGCCTTGCCTTCCCCTGGACAACCAGTCGACCAGCCCCCCTGGGCGGGGAGATTTACTGTTTAGTCCCACATAAGGGACTTATTTATCAAATGATTCCAAATTTTAAAATATTTAAAAAATGGTCCCCTTGACCAATACAGCACATGTCAGGGGTTATTAAGTGACAACACCGTGTGCTGTATTGACAACACCTTGTGTTGTCAATGGGACCATTTTTTAAATATTTTAAAATTTGGGACCATTTGCTAAACATCTTCACTATGTTGGACTAAATAGTAAATCTCCCAAAAAAAATTAGATGTACTCCAACTTATTCGGAAAATCTCGTTTTTATTCTGAACTTCGCATAAAAATACTCTGCGACTGCCAGTCAAACAGAATGGGATGACTGATAGGGTGAAATTGCGGAAATGCAATATTGATTATTTTCAATTTTGACATGTTCATTATATGACTTTTTGAAAAAAAAAATACAATTATCAAAAGAAAAACATACCTGTTAAAATAAAGCAGCAATAAAAAATAATATTTATTATAAAAGATAGTAAAAATGGTAATTATTTTTAAATATCAATCTTTAAAATAGAAATTTAAAATTATTAATTTGGCTATAACTAAACCTTTTACATTATATACCACACATAAAGTTAAGAAATAACTAGAATTAAAACTAAAGCCATCCATATGTGATATGATTGTGTTTTTTCTTATTAATTTTTATAAGTTCAACATTCGCATGATCAATATGTTATTCAATCAATTAATACAACATCAAGTTGTTTAATTTATATTATCAAAACTAATATGAATTGAATTTTTTATAAAAATGAAAAATAATTTCTTTTCATATCTTTTAATAATATGATAGATTATCCAGATATTTTTGTTTTATTAATATTACATCCATTTTTCAACTCGCATAGATTTCTTCTAATTTAAAAATAAATCATATGAACTTTCTTTGAATCATTTAAACGGAGAAAATTTTATTTTTACTTTCTAAACTTATATAACTTTTATTAAATGTATATAATAAATTATAAATATATTAATTTTTATTTATATTGTATCATTTTTTATTAAATTTTGTGTTAATTTTTAAATGTATATAATTTTGAAATAGAAGAAAGTGTGATTTTTTTGGTAAAAATTGAGAAAAATTATGTGGGAACCTATAGTGTAAGGTAGAATGTACGTAGGAAATTAAAAATTATTCTTAGGAACGATTCATTATTTTTAATTTTATATTTTTAATCTTTCTAAATAATTACAACTCCTCTCAATAAATATTATTTATTTCAGTTTTTTAACCTAATAAATAAATGACGGAAAATAAATCTGCACCGTCCATTGAAGCAGCTTCGTGTAGGCAGGAGGAAGTGCCGCAGGGTCGCGTCACCATTTTCCATGCAAAAGGGGCATAGAGATCAGTCTCCAACTAGACGCTTGTTTTGAGGCAGTGACGCTGAACGAGGTTAAGAGGGTTCTCGTCAATATAAGTGATCGGATTTCTTCACATTTCCTCCAACATGCAAGCTTACACAAGAAGGATTTCCAAGGCTAATATCAAGGCCCCTCAAATGGATCCCACCCATGCTCAAAAACTGGGCCCCTCGAGTGATTCGGACACTTTTTATCACAAACTCGGCGAAGTCTGGGAGTCATACGGACTCGATCTAATGTGAGTGTCCTAAGCTTGTTTTGTAGATTTTGCTTCCCATTTCAGCTTAACGGTGGGTGGAATTTCAGCTTAACGGGCTTTCTTCTTTGGGTTTATAATCTTTGGTTCCTAATCAGCCTCGTGAGAATGGTTTCCTCTTACTCTTCTTCCGGCTTTTATTTCTGTAAATGCTTTTAAAAATCTTTGCTTTATTATAATTTCCTGATTAGCCGTGTCTTTTCTCATTCACCTGTCACTTGGCAGTATAAATGCCCGAGAAACTTCGCTGGACTTGTTCCTCTTGTACTCGGAGGTGATCAGAAGAGGAGGATATCATGAGGTATATCTTGCCTAGCAAACTGACATCAGCTCTGTGATTTATTTGTGTGAAGTGTGCATGGGCCTTTTGGCTTGTCTCTATAATAAGCGCGTCAACCCCATTCAAGGGATTTTTCTAATGTGGCATATGGACAAGTACGGGATGTTTGACTATGGTATGATTCTATGACGTGTGAAATTGTTTTCAGGTCAGTAGAGAGAGGAAATGGAATGAACTTGTTTCTGCCTTAAGGTTGCAAGGCAGTGACGCAAGGTTACCTGCTCAACTTGAAAAGTGCTATGCTCTTCTCCTTTACCAGTTTGAGCAAATCTACCACTCCAGGGATCCAGCACAGAAAGCTGCTACTAACCCCACCTTAGGTTGATCCAACGCGCTGATTTCTGCATCTTTTAATGACGTCCAGTACATTACATATTTCTTGAAATTTTCTTGATACGTGATTTACATTCACTACCAGCACGAGAATACGTGCAATGTTTGTGTCGCTGCCTTTTTTTTTTTTATTTTAGTCGTGTCTGTTATTTTTTTAACCTCAGAGCTCTTTTTCTCCATGTCTCCGGAGGTCTGCTCACAGATGGCATGAGCTCAGAGATGAAGCGTAAATATGAGGTTAGTTTGTTTGAATTAATGGACCACGAAGATGATGAGGCGGAGACAAATATTTGCAAGGAAATGACAGGTTTGATTCTATGAACTATTATGGAATAAGCTTAGGCAAGTTTTTTGCTGGACGAGTTTATAGAGGATAGCTAGTGAATTCAGAGATATTTATGCAATATTTGGGTTTGCATTGCGACTTAAAGCAGGGAACGAGTTTTCGGAACAGAAAATGTTGGATCACGCATCCTCAGATGACAAGAAAGTGAAGACACGCCGAGGTGCTCCGCGAGGACATAAAACTGCGTTTCAGATATTCATCAAGAAGGAATGCGCTCGACTGAGAAGCTGTAGTGAGGCATCTGATCGCCCAAATGTTCGGCAAATGGCCATTGATGCATGGAAGAATTTGAGTGAGATTGAGAGACAGGTAAATTGATAGTCATATCCATCTAAAGCCTTCATGTGAAATAAAAGAGAGGGGATCAAGGAATG